>PVJO010025841.1:0-22079 GCA_004026905.1 Hystrix cristata
AGGTACAAATTCCCTATGATAAATGTTATCAATATGTACATCTAAAATGTACCATTAAAATAAAATTTTAAAAAATAGGGGAATACAAAGGAATGGGACCAAAGCAAGTCCAAAATCCAGCAGGGCAAATATTAAGTCCTGTAGTTCTATGTCCAGCATCTGGGGCAATCTGTGGCAAGATGTGAACTCTAAAGGGCTTAGGTGGCTCTGCCCCTGTAGCACTGCGGGTGGCTGCAGCTCTCACAGCTTCTCTCTTGGGTCAGCTCTGCTTGCTCCTTGCAGTTTTCCTCAAATGATCCACTTTCCTGGCTTCTCCAACCTGCTGGGGTCTCCCAAGCACCTTTGGCTTCACACAGCTTTATGAAATGCCTTCTCAGGGGCACACTGCCTGGCCTCCTAGACCTTCTTCTGAAATCTAGATGGAAGTCTTCCTGACTCCAGAATTCTTGCATTCTGCATGCACCTAAAACCAGCACCATGTAGATGATGCCAAAGTTTGCTACCAGCTGCAGCAGTCACCAGGCTTCCTTCTCTCATGGCTGTGGGGGTCAAGTTCCTGGATTGCTGAGCACTATCAACCAAATCCTGAGTAACAACTTCCCTTGGCCACCACCATTCTGGAACATGGCACTCTGGGGCTCTCTTCCCAAAGCAGTCTTTCACCTTTGCAATTTTGAGGCTGCAAAGGCTGGAGTCTTATTGGTTCTTGTGATGTTCCAAGCAATGTTTCCTATGCTCCTGTCCCTTTTCGGCAACCAAATTTTCCTCTGCTCCATCGTTCCAGGCTACAACTTTACTGGAGCTTCCTTTCTGGCCAAACACACAACATTTTGAATCATTTTACTGGGCTCTTCACTCTTCTCAACATAGATCCGGCTAAAAGTCCCCAAGAGTAACTTTGCCACCACCTCAACATTATACCGTCTTAAAATTTCTCCCGCCAGATTAATTAGGTTGCTCTCCTTAATCTCAGTCTCCTGCGAAGTCTCTAGGCACAAGCAAAATGCAGACAAATTTTCTGCCAAAGTATAACACACATGGTCTGTAGTCCAATAGCTAATGCTGTCCTTGTTCCTAACAGAAACCTCCTGAGCCTGGTCTTTACCAGATGCATTTCTATCAGCATTCTGGTCTTCTGAGCTCTGACCAGAATCTCCCATCAAATTCAGCATGCAACATTCCGGGGCTGCTTCTTCAGCTGGCATCGCCGAACCTTCCCAAACTCTTCCTCAAGCCAGTTCCAAAGGCTCCTGAACCACATGGTCAGGTAGTGCCACAGCAACAACCCCACTTCTCTGGTACCAAAATCTGTCTTAATTACTTTTTTCATTGCTGAGATAAAATACCAGACACACAACATTAAAGGAGAAAAGGTTTATTTCAGCTTACAGTTTGTAGAGGTTTCAATCCAGCCAGCTCCAGAAAGCTCTAAGAGCTCATGAGACTCTGGGGGGATATCTAGATAAAAGCCATAACAAAGGATGTATCTCCTTCCTTGACTCCTCCTTTCTCTCTTTGTTTCCTGGCCACTATGGTGTGAGCTGCATTCCTCTGCTATGCCTTTCTGCCATGCTGTTTCTGCTGTGAATCCAGCTAACCATAGACTGAACATGAACCAAAATAAACCTCTCCTCACTTAAATTGTGAGTGCTGGGTATTTTATCCCAGTGATGAAATAATGACAAAGACAATCTCTGTAAGTGTTAGAATCATGTGCAAAAACAGAAACGCTTCTTTTACTTGATGACAGTAATTAAAGGGATCCATTCCTGGAAATCCAGAACTCCATTCCTGGAGTCACAGGGTGTTTGTAGCTTTGCCCAAGTGGAGATTTGTCCCTGGAATTGTACACTGGCAATAACAGTTCTCTTCAAATCCCTTGAAATCAAAACAGAACTTTCTGACCAGTTTCTCCTGACCTCCACTCATTCAACTGCAGACCAATCATTCCCAGGTTGCAACCATTTTAATGATGTCATTTATAATGTCAAAGGACATCTACCAATCCCTGACTGCTTACTGAACTTTACCCTCTGCTTCTTGAATAGTGCCCTTGAATAAACTCCAGATACCTTGAAACTTGCATTTTGACAGCTGCCATAATATTCTCACTTGGCCTTAGTGCTCCGGCGCCATCACTCACACACCTTTGACAACTATTTTGGGTCAGTACAATTCACCAGAATACAGAATAATTGGCAGAAAGAGAGACCACAGTAGAAGAATGCACTGCAAATACAGTCAGGATACAATGATAAACAAGTCATTGTCTGAATATCCTTACAGTGTGGTGTATTAATGGCCATTGGCCTAAAAATATAAAAACTAATGTATATAGAGAATAAGTCTGAAGAATTAGCTTTCATTGACTGAGAGAATTTTGCAGAAGAGTGAAGCTCTACACTATGTGTGGGTCAAAATCTGCATGAGCCACCCATTGTTTCAAACAGGCCTAACAGAGAAAACAAGATTAGAATTGCTGCTTTCTAACTAATAAAAGAAAATACACGGTATATCTAGTAGAGAGTCAATTAGCACAAAGCCGATGAATTCATTTGTGAGAGTGGTGGGTTAATTAACATGGGATTGTGAAGTTTATATAGAGCTTAAATAAGCAAATTCAATTTTCCTTACAAACAATTTATGGTTCAAGTCAGGCATGTCCAACATACAACCCACAGGCCACACGCAGCCCTGGAGAGCTAGCTGGAAATCCAGTCCCACAGGATTTTTAGCTATATTATTCATGATTCAATTTGGCAGAGTTTAAGTGTGGTCTGTGTAAAATGTCAATGAAAGGCTATATAGGGGGGGGCACAGTGCAGTGCAAACTTTGCCTTCTTCACCCATCACAAACACAGGTAGCCTAATGAAACCTACCTTATCAGATGTTACACGTACTTGTGCAACTTGGTGAGCTCAAATCCTGGCAAATAATTTTAGGTATTTTGATACGCTGGCTAAACACAGTCCTGTGAACAATGAAATATATGCAGCCTTTCTATTTTGATAAAGGAATTCAAGAATAGGTTTCAAGATTTCAAAAAAATCATCAATATTTTGATATACCTGTGGCTCTAATTTTCAGTCAACATTAATACATCAACTGTGAATTCTTCAAACAGAATGCACAGAGTTGCAATTAAACATTCAACTCAAAAGAAAATTTTGATCATGTCTCCTTACTAGACATTCATAAGCCCTGTCTTCCCAGAGAACAATATCCCTCACTTCACAATCAAGCGGTATTCATGCCATCATTCTTTGGCAGTGCATATACTTGTGAACAGTTATTTTCAAGGATGAAGCAAATGAAGAGTAAAATTAGATCAAAGATATGGAGGAAGAGGGAAAGGGAGGAGATGTAAACAGTTAAGATGCATTATGCACATGTACCAACTCTCCATAGTGAATGTAATCATTATGTACTGTAAATATGTACTTACAAAAATTTTAAAAATAAATTTCTGACAAGCACCTTCAGAACTTACCAAAAATTGTACCCACTTCCATCAAATCAGACACTGATGGATCCATCCTCAACAGGGTCAAATATCTCACTAGTTTTATGTTCATGTGGCCCTCTTTTATAATGTTATAATGAAAATATCTAAAAGGGAAGTTTTCTTACTCGTATACTATATTATATTTTTTCAGTACTGAGGTCTGAACTCAAGCCATCACACTAAGCTACATCCTCAGCCTTTTTTTTTTTTTTTTGTATTTTGAGACAAGTTCTCTCTAAGTTGCCCAGGCTGGGCTCAAACTTGCAACCCTCCTGCCTCAGTCTCCCAGAGTGCTGGGCTTACAGGTATGAGCCACCTTACCCAGAATGTTACACATTTTATATGCAGCCCAAGACAATTCATCTTCATTCAATGTGGCCGAGGCAGGCCAAAATTTTGAACACCTATTGTCTAAGTAAAGGACCACTGTTTCTTACAACAAATACATTTTTCAAAATTCTTGGCTTTCATAAGTTTTCCAGTTAAAATATTACCTTACCATGAGTAAAATAAAGCTACATAATTAAAGAATAGGATGACTTGGAAAGCTTTTTCTTCTTGTATATTACTGAGCATGAAGAAAAGAACTGCACAATGAAAGCAACCATAAGAGGGAAGTTTATTGCTGTGAATACCAATATTAGAAAAACAGAGTGAACCCAAATAATAATTTAATTTTGCACCTCAAGGTCCTAGAAAAACAAGAGTCTAAATCCAAACCCAGTACATGGAAGGAAATTATAAAGATCAGAACAGAAATTAATGAAATTAAGACCCCCCCAAAAAAATACAAAGAATCAATGAATAGAAGAGCTGATTCTTCAGCAGAATAAACAAAATAGACAAACACTTAGCCACTATTATCCAAAGAAACAAAGAAAAGAACCATATCAATGCAATTAGAAATGAAAAAATTAAAATCAACAGACACTGCTGAAATTCAGAAGACTACTACTAGATACGATGGAAACATGCACTCTAACAAATAGGAGAATCTAGAAGAAATGGACAGATTTCTAGGCACATATAAATTACCAAAACTGAACTAAAAAAAAAGACATAAAACCCTTGAACAGTCCAACAGGCTATGAAATTGCAGCAGTAATTAGAAAAATCTATCAATTAAGAAAAGTCCAGGATTCAGTGGATTCATCACTGATTTCTACAGGAACCTCAGGGAAACATATAATGCCAATACTATTCAAACTCCTTGATGAAATTGAAAGGGAAGGAGTACTGCCAAACTCACTCCTAGAAGCTAGCATTTCCCTGATTTCAAAACCAGACAAGGACCCAACTATAAAAACTACAGGCCAATCTATTTAATGGCCACAGATACACAAGTTCTCAACTGGCAAACAGAATGAAACAAATCGTCAAAATGATCACACATCATTCTGAAGAACATTTCATCCCAAGATTGTAAGGATGGCTCAACACACATAAATCAATAAATGTAATACACCACAAAAACAAAAGCAATAACGAAATCACATGATCATCTTAATACATGTAGAAAAAGCCTTTGACAAAATCCAACATCCATTCATGATAAAGATACTGAAGAAAATAGGTATAGAAGGAACTTATCTCAATCTGATAAAAAGCTATGTACAACAAACCTACTGCCAACATTGTATTAAATTGGGAAAGCTTTCAGATTGAAAACAAGAACAAGACAAGGATGTCGACTATCACCATTCCTATTCAATATAGTACTCAAACACTAGCCAGAACAATTAGGCAAGGGAAAGAAATAAAAGAAATAGACAAAAGAAAGGAAGAAGTCAAATTATCATTCTTTTCAAATGACATGATTCTTTACATAGAAGACCCAAAAAATTCCACCAAAACACTCCCAGAATTTATAACCAAATTCACAAGGTAGCAAGATAAAAAATCACACACAAAAATCTGTTGTGTTTCTGTACACCAATAATGAAGTCCCTCCCTCCAATGAAGCATGCAGATGTGGAAGCAGACATTACTCCTACTCCTTCATACTACTGTCTTCTGTCATATTTGAGTTAAGCTGTTTGAATTATCTGGTTTTACATAGGAAAGAAGAAATATTAAAGCTTAAAGTTTGTAATGTTCATTGGTTTGTAATTAAAACTTTTCACACAAGGAAAAAAAATAATGAAGTCACTGAAAAAGAAATTAGGAAAATAATACCATTCACAATAGCCTCAAGAAAAATAAGTACATAGGAATTAACCTAACCAAGGAAGTGAAAGAACTCTGTTAACAAAAACTACAGTAGACTGAAAAAATAGATCAAGGAAGACTTCCGAAAATGGAAGAATACTCTCTGTTCCTCAATAGGCAGAACCAATATTGTCAAAATGGCCATACTACCAAAACTGACGTAATTTAATGCAATCTCAGTCAAAATACCAACAGCATTCCTCACAGAATTAGAAAAAAAAATCCTAAAATTTATATGGAACCAAAAAGAACCCAAAATCACAAAAGCAATCAATCCTAGTCAAAAAGAGCAAAGAAGACATCACAATCTCAAATTTCAGATTATATTACAATATACTTGTGCATTGTACTGGCACAAAACAAAACATTTATATCAACGTGATAGAAGACTCGGAAACAACCCAAGGCACATTAAGTTATATGATTTTTGACAAAGGGTTCAAAAGCATACACTGTAAGAAATATAGCCTGTTTAACAAATGGTGGAGGGAAAACTGTCTTCCACATGCAAAAGACTAAATCTAGACCCATATCTCTCACCATGCACCAAAATAAAATCTCAAAAGGGATCAAAGACCCAGATATTAAAACAGAAACACTCAATCTGCTGCAAGATAAATTAGGTAGAACTCTTGAAAACATAGGCACAAGTAAGAACTTTCTGAACAGAGCCCTAGTTGCACAAGGAATAAAATCAAGAATGAATGAATGGGTTATATTGAACAAAAAAGCTTCTGTATAGCAAAAGAAACAACAAACAGAGCAAAGAGACAACCTACAGAGTAAGGGAAAAGTTTGTCAGCTCCTTCTTGAATAGAGAACTAAATCTACAATATACAAAGAAACAAAAAAAGAATCAGACCCTCCTCCCAAAAATAAAAGACCCAATCAAAACATGAGTAAATGAAATGAACAGATACTTGTCATAAGAAGTATGAACGATCAATAAATACATAAAAAAATGTTCAACATCTCTGGCCATCAGAGAAATGTAAATTAAAACAACACTGAGATTCTATCTCACTCCAGAAAGAATAGCTATCATCAAGAAATCAAATAACAAATGCTGGCAAGGTTGCAGGGAAAAGGGCACACTTCTTCATTGTTAGTGGGAATGTGAACAACCACTGTGGAAATCAGTCTGGAGATTTATCAAAAAAACTAAAACTAGAAATTCCACTTGATCCAGCTAGTGCTCTTCTAGGTGTCTTCCTAAATGAGTTAAAGACATCACACTACAGCCATATGTGCACATCCATGTTTATAGCAGCGTAACTCAACAGCTAAATCTTGGAAGGATTCTAATTATCCATCAACAGATAAATAGATAAAAAATGTGGTATTTCTACACATTGAAGTACTGTTCTACCATAAAGGAGGATAAATTTGAGTCATCTGTATGAAAATGGAGGTACCTTGAGTCCATAATGTTAAGTGAAATAAATCAGACACACAAACTTAAACATCACATAACTTCTCTTATATGAGAAACTCAAAGTATGAATACTTTAAAGAGCAAAAAAAGACACTAGGAAACAGGGAGATCAATCTTTGTAAGTAGGAAGGAAATCTCGAGATACAGGGAGGGGGAGGAAGGGGAGGGGAAAAGGAATAAAAAGAATTAAGGCATGTTTATGTACCTGCTCTCCATAATGAATGTAATCATTAAGTACTACAAATATATACTGAATAAAAAATAATTTAAATGAAGTTAGGTTCTAAAATATTCTTTATATTTTGATGGTGTTTTGCCTATACCCCTAACTAACACTGTGCTCAGTGCTCAGCACTCAGCATACTGCATATGCTGAATAAATGTGTGTTGAATAAATGAAGGGCCTTTCTCCAGGGATCTCTCTGCTCTCATGTCAAAAAAAAAAAAAAAGAGAGAGAAAGGGACTGCAATCATGATGACAAGAAACAAAGTACATACATGTTCTAAATTTAAGTAAGACCCTTGCCCCACCAGTCTAGGTTATGTGCTCTGTGGTTGATACTCTCTTCTTCTCTGTATCTCACAGAGAAAATTTTTCAAAGAACTTAAATTCAACAAGATATGTCCTACCGAGCCTTCTCATAAATTAGAACTGGGATACATAATTTCCTCTCTAGTTGCATCTAAGGGTAACATGAAAGTTTAGTTTTTGGTTTCTTTTGAAACTTATAATGTTGCTTCCAAGCTTCAACAATACTCAGAAAAGAGAATTCTTATGTAAAAATATGTTGAATGATGCTTTCTATAACAGATTATTTTATACACACACATTTATTTTGTAAAAATATCCCAGGGACAAATAATGCTATAACAAATTAGTACTGCAAGCAGCAGCATAAAACTGTTACTCGTATTTTATTTTATAATAAAAATGAGACTCAGAAAATTTTAAAAACAAGTATTTTTTTCTAAAATCTAAGGCCAGCAACCAGTCTGATCCTCTTCATCAGAGCTGTAACCTCTCCAGCTCCTCAAACAGAAGTGTCCCTTTCCATTTTCTCTTGCTTTCTAACTCTGCCTAATAAATCAGCCCTTGCCTCTCACTGGTGCATCCTGAAGTGCTTTTCTGCAGTGATGTGAAGTGCCTGCTAGGCCAAGTTCAGTTCCCATCTCCTCTTTAGGGGAACTTCCTTGGATCCCATCTGGGGACCGGCTGACAGATGCAAGCCCCTGTGCTCTTTCTCCTTTCTGGAATACGAAAAATAAGATGTTTTAGTCTGAACTCTCCCTTCCCTACCTTTTTTTCTTTCTTCAGAAATAAAACTGAAGGTCACTTTCAACATCTCTATAGATGTATTAAAAATGTTTTCAACAATATTCACAGTCGGCATCTCTTCCACTTCTGTTCATGCGTGGTTGCCCATTTTAGCGTCAATCCTTTGTTCTATTCTGGTTGGCTGATGCCCTAGGGGAGTAGAAAATCTACCTTTCTTTGGATAGTAGGTCTTCTCTTATCTTCCTAAGAACACTGGCAGGTAAGTTGAGCAACACTACCACTAGCTGGACAGAGAGAATAAAGGGCAAAATGATCACCAAGGCCCATACATTCAAGTATTCAATGACCCAAGACACTCAACAGAAATGGTCTGGTTACCTGGGAATGCTGCACCCAGAACCACACCAGTCTGGGATGTTAAACTGATGGATGGAAGTAAGTTAAGTGGTGTGTTAGACAGCTTGCCCACTGCTGTAACCCAACACCCGCAACTTAATGAAGAAAATGATTTATTTGGCTCCTGGTTTCAGAGGCTCCCATCCATGATCGGCTGGCTCCAAGTCAGAAACATTATGGCAGAAGAGCATGGTATAACAAAACTGCTCAGTTCATGGTGGTCAGGAAGCAGAGCATCACAAAGGAAAGGGCCAGGGACCAGATACAGACCCCAGTATCATGCCTCCATGACCCACCCAGACGCATCCAGAATTACACTTTACTAATTTCCTAGGTGGCTCCCAAATCAACCAAGTTTACAATAAACTTAACTGTTACATCCCACTCTTGTGTCTTAGTTACTTTCTCGTCACTTGGATACAACACCCAATACTCACAAATTAAAGGAGGAGAGGTTTATTTTGACTCACAGTTTGTAGAGGTTTCAGTCCAGCTGGTTCTAAGGCAAGGTAGCACTACAGAGGAGGGTTGTTCATGATATGGCAGTCAAGAAACAGAGAAGACCAAGGGAGGCAGAGAGAAATATACCCTTCCAGGCCACACTTCTCAGTGACCTACCTCCTCCAACTAGGCTTCACCTCCCAACATCACCGTATTTCACTATAAATTCATCAGTGGACTAACCCACTGATAAGTATCATGCCCCCTGATCCAATTGCCTCCCAAGAGCCCCACATATGAGCTCATGAGGTTTTAGGGGAACATCGAGATATAAACCATAACCTGACACCCCAACAGATCTCCTTAAATAGAACAACAAATAAATAATTCTACCTATCATGACACAGTGGATTTTTTTTTTTTTTTTTTGGTGCTGGGGATCAAAGTCAGCCCCTTGAGCTTGCTAGGCTAGCGTTTACCACTAAGCTAAATCCCCAACCCATGATACAGTGACCTTGTGAACAATTGAAAACACAATTCCTTCCCCAAAGTCTCAACAGTTATAGCACTTCTCAAAACTCTAAATCAAAGTCTCTTCTTAGACTCAAGGCAAACACTTATCTGTGAACCTCTGTAAAATTCAAAAAGCAAGTTACTCAATCCCAAAAAAATAATGGCACAGAGTAAACACTCATATTCCAAGAGGGAGGAATAGAGGGATGGAAAGAATCAGACCACAGTAAGACTAAAACCTAGCAGAGCACACATTAAGTCCTATAACTCCAAATCTTACATACACTGCATGTGATGCAAAGATGTGAATTCCAGAAGGCTTTGGCAGCCCAACTCCTATGGCCTTGCTGGATGCACCCCACACAGCGTCATTCATTCTCTCTCTCTCTCTTTCTCTCTCTCTCTCTCTCTCTCTCTCTCACACACACACACACACATTCTCCCTCCCACCCTCGCCTTCTCCCTCCCCCTCTCATCAGCTCTACTCGTAGTCTTCAGCTTTCCTTTGAAGAAATTCCACATTCCTCACACCTCTGACTTCCTGGAATCTTCACTACACCTTTAGCTTCATTTCTATGGCTTCATACACTACTTTCTCAGGGCTTCCTTGACTGGCATCTTAGGCCTTCATTTGAAATCTGGGTGGAAGCTTCCATGACGTCGCAACTCTCACACTCTGCATGCCTGTAAAACAAGTATCCATGAATGATACCAAAGTTTTCTGCCAGCTCACCCAGCAGCCAGGTCCCCTTGGACCATGCAGCAGCCTCTGAGTGCCTAGATGGCTGAGCATGATGAAATTAATCCTGGAGAATCAGCTGCCTCAGAGGCACTTCTTGAGCAGGGATCCATGGACTCTCATCTCAAAAGAAAGGTTTACCCAGCACCACCACCCCCCCAAAAAAAGAAATAAAGAAAATACTATATTCTTACAGCCTTAAGCCTGCAATAGGTAGGGTCTTGATGATTTCTGATATGACTACAAGGCATCTTTCTTCTTGTCTCTGTTCAAAGTACTTGGTGTCTTTTTAATAGCATTAATTTCCTCAGCAACCACAGGTCCTTTAGCCCCAATTTTATATGCAGTTCCTTTCAGGCAAAAATTTAAGTTTTTAGAACCTTTCTCTACTGCTTTTTGTCCCAAATCTTCCCCATACATCTAGCTAAAAACAGCCAGCACTACCCACACCTCAACCTGAATGTTGTGCTGCCATAAAATTTCCTCCACCAGATCAATTAGTCCACCACCCTTAATCTAGGTCTCCCCCAAAGTCTCAGGACATAGGCAAAATGTAGACAAAATTTTTATCAGAGTGTAACACATTCAAGTCCAATGCCCAGTAGAGTCCTTGTTCCCACCTGAAACCACATGAGCCCAGTCTTTACCATTCACAGTCCTATCAGTATTCTGGTCTTCTGCAGTCTGACCAGAATAACCCATTAGGGTCTGTTTATACCATTTTTGGGCTTCTCTAGCCCACATATCCAAACTTTTCCAAACTCCTCCTGCAAATCAGCTCCAAAGGCTTCTACCACATGGTCAGGTACTGTCACAGCAATAGCCCCACTCCCAGTACCAATCTTCTGTGTTAGTCAGCTTTCCCATTGTTGGGACCAAAATATACAACACTTACAACTTGAAGCAGTGGTTTATTTGGCTCACAGATGTAGAGGATTCAGTCCATAATCAGTTGGCTTCAAGACAGAAACACCATACTGGAAGGGCATGGTTAGATCATGGCACCCAGGAAGCAGAACAAGGGACCAGAGAAAGGGGCCAGAGACTAGATATAGACCCTAATGTCATGCTTCCATGACCACCTCCTCACACCCAGAAGCATGCTTGATTAATCCCCAGGTGGTTTCCAAACTAATAAAGTTGATAACACAGAGTGGTCCAGGAAGGCCTTAGGGTGAGGTTTCCCCACCTGTTACTCTCACACACTCCAGTCTCTACAACCCCAAATGCCAAGCCACTCAGAAGTTTAATTTCATAAATCTTTGTTATGCACCCCACAGGAGGATTACTCTGCTCCATGGCATGGCCAGTTTAAACTAATGTTATAGTAAATGCAAATAGGCAGCTGGCAGTGGGTTTCTTTAAGAAACCCTGGAAGGTTGCTCTTGGAAAAAATAACCTCACCACAAGTCTCTGGCAGGGAAGTTAAGTCCCCACCCCAATTTTTGCTTCCCCTTCCAGGTATGGTATTGTGACTGGGAGGTGATTGTTTGGCCAAAACTCTCCTTGCATCCTCCATGTGCATAAATGGGGTTAACAGTTTGATTCTTCACCAATAGGGAGCATAAGTAGAACTGGTGCCTCCTGGGGCTGAGCTCATTGCAAAGCCAGAGCAACTTCTTCCTGTGGCCTTCTGTTCCCAGCCTGCTCTCCACCCAAAGTCTGTACCCCTGCCATACCCTCACCACACAGATGGCATCTTCCTCTCATAAACCCCAAGAACCATCATGAATTGGTCTGAACCAAGTTGTTCAACAAATATTGAACTTATAGAGTGAAAAGAGATCAAACCTGGTAGAAACTGTTTCCTTTGCCAGTAGACTACGGGTAAGATCATTTTATATCTGATCTTCTCCAACTTCATCTGCTATTCATGTGGGCTGTGTGCATTTTATTACATTTGAATGAAAAGCAGATCCATTTTTAAATTATGACTTGTGCAAGAGATCTATTGTACAAAATGGTGGCTATTGATGATAGATTTGGAGTGATACTTGAAATTGGCTAAGAGTAGATTTTAAGTGTTCACACCACACATACATATGAAAAGCTAAGTATGTGACCTAATATACTCATTAATTTACTGAATGTGTGTATATTTCAAACCATCATGTTGAATACCATAAACACATACAATTTCTCCTTGTCAACTAAAAATAAATTCTTCAATTAAAAGTTTAGGGGCTGGAGATTTAGCTCAGTGGTTGGAGTGTTTGCCTTACTAGCACAAGGCCCTGAGTTCAATCCCCAGCAACAATAAAAAGGAAAAAAAAAAGTTTGGCCAGGTGTGATGGTGCACACCTGTAATCCCAGCATGCAGGAAGGCGAATGAGAAGAACCACTATGAATTTGAGGCCAGCCTAGGCTACATAGTGAGTTCAAGTCTACCCTGAACTACATAGCAAGACCCAGTGTCAAAAAATTAAAAAAAAGTTTATTTAACATAAGTAAATACAGTTTATGGCAATGAGATTCATACTAACACCTGACCATGGCTCCCTGATTTCACAGGAAGAACATTTTGAGAAACGAGTCCCAACAAACCCACTGTGGGTTCCCACAAGGCTTGGAAGGATTTTGGGCTGGCAACCGTATTTGTCCCTGTTTGCTCAGCGCTAAACATAATCTGAGCCCTGCAGACCCCAGTCCAGTGAGCAGCTGCCTGCACCATGCTGCAGTGAGCGCTGACGTGCTGCAGACCCTTCGCCAATGCATCCCAGAGGGACAGGAGGCAGGTCTGCTGGCTTTCAACATGTGAAACACAAACACTAAAATGCCAGCTTTGGAGGGTCATTAAGTGGAATGATCATGTGAAGAAAGTCTACGCCCAGAATTGACATTTAATTTCCTTCTTTACCTGCAAAGGAAGGACAATAATACCTTACAAGGCTCATATTAGGATTAAACGAGACAACTCATGTGAAACACTTAGCATCGTGCCAAACACATGGTAAACACTGGCCTTTATTTAGTCAAGAGTACACAAAAAATATTCTGTTGAAAAAAACTTCCAACCAGAAACTCGAAATCCATGAAATGACACCACCATATCTTTCTTCCCAATTTATTCATTTTTAATTCCACAGTAAACTCAATGTCCTTTCTTAGTTGAGTTTGCCTTTACAGAGTGCTAGCCATCTCCAGGAAACCTCTCTCTAGGATCCAGGCTTTCTAAGTCACAGCTATTACATAACAAGTCTTCTACCTTTGGCCATTAGTCTGTCCCCTACACTAGCTGAAGTTTAGAGACATTAAGTTATAAACAACATGATGTGATTTTTATTATAGTCATTAGAGTTTGGATCCAAATGCTGAGTTTGAACTTTAAGAGTCTGGTTGGTTTGTTGAGTCACACCACAGCACTTATGCATGCTCCCCAAATGATCCGGGACACCCCCGGGGTAACCCTGTAAGAGTCTGCTGGCCTCTCTGCCAGACTGTTTGAAGAGGGTCCTCTCTGCCCTGTGCTACTGCTGTTATGCCCACTGGACCCATTTCCAAATGTGGGATCTCCCCTGACCAGAGGAACCTGGATCAGCAGTCGGGACCCAGCAGTCTGTTCCCCCTCCTCCTTCCCCTCTGTTCCCAGCCTGGGGGAGTAGGAGAGTGAATTTTATCCTCCTCAGGTCCAAGACCCCTCCACTCCCCACTGGACCTGGGATGCCACAAGGAGGAATGTACTCTCTGCTCTCTGTGTAAGTTAAGAACCTGCTCTTAGATGCCCCACTGAAGCAAGATGTCAGCCTTTACCTATAGGTAACATAAACAAGTTGTCTGTCTTTACATCTCAAAGAAAAGATACCAAGCTTGAGTAAATCTGGACCTGGATTGGCTCTTAAAATGATGCTGGTGCTGAGAAAAGCAAAATGTGGCCCTTCCTCTCTGAGGACAGATGACTGTTTACTTGCTGCTGTGGGTGAATCAAACATAACAGCAAGACTCAGCTGTGGACAGAATAAAACTTTCCCACATACTTCAGATGCTTGCAGTTCTGTCAATAAAGTTTTAAATATGACAGTTTAAATGTTTTATTTAAATGTGTTTGGACAGGGGCTACAGTTTGGATAAGTGTCCTCCAAAGGCCCATGTATAAAGAGTTTGGTCACCAATTAATGACACTATTGGGAAATGGAGAAACCTTTAAGAGGTGGGGCCTAGTAGAAGGAAGTTAGACCACTGAGGGCACACCCTTGAAAGGGATACTGGGACCCTAGTCCCTTTCTCCTTTTTGCTTCCTGGCCACTGTGAAGTATGCAGTTTTACTCCACAACATGTTCCCCACCACAATGTGCTGCCTTACCACAGGCACAAAAGCAATGGAGCCAACAGAACATGGACTGAAACCTCTAAAACCATGAGTCAAAACAAACTTTTCTTCCCTAAAAGTTTATGACCTAAGGTATTTTGCCATAGTGATAGGAAACTAACTAACATAACAGGCATGTTTTCTTTTTGCTTTAGGAACTCTAGTCTCTGGCAATTGTCAACAACCAAGCCTCCAGGACTCAGGTCACGTCAATGAGAATATTCACTTACAATGCCTGGACATAATATAGAGGCCTGATTCTCTGGAGCCATCTAACCCAGGGGCAACTGAAAAGGAAGAGTCTTACAGCTGGATTCACAATCCATCTCCAATTCCAAAAATTAGGCAATAGCACTTGAAGTCCTAACTGGGGCTTCAACAGCTACAAGTTAGGATGGAAGCAATTATTTTCCTCAGAAGTGCTCATTCCAAGGCCATTTACTGAAATCTCCTCCAGAATCAATTTCATATCCACCATTTAATCATGCTTTACAAGAAAGGGGACAAGCTGAGGTAGAAGAGTCATTTTCTCCATGTGCTAGACTGCAGAGCAAGCTAAGATACAACAATCATCCAAGGAAGAGTGAATTCTTTCAGTGCCCTTTCCCCTCTTTCTTCAAATCACAGAATCCAGTTCTCGAGTCCTACAATTCTGTCCTTCACATACTAGATTTGAATCAGCTGTGAGTTCTGCATGGGCTTTTTGTTCCTCTGTGAACTTCTGGGGGATTCCAGGAGGAAGCACTGAGAACCCCTCAGCTGGCCAAAGTTCCTCCGCATCCTCTCCCTTCCACAAATTCAGAGCCACCACACCCTGCTGCCCACAAACACACCCTTCCAATCAGCAGGGTGGTCCATGGTTTGCATCTTGCACGCTTGTCCATATAAGGAGTTAATACTGAGTAAACTATAAGACACATGGCTAGGAAAATACTGAGAGGTACTTAATGTTATAAGAATTATCAGTTCTCAAGAAATGTTTCTCTCTCCTTTTAGAAGAGTTATTCTTCCACTTCTTCATTCACACACATTCCTTTTGGACATTAAGTCACTCAACCAGAGACTAAACAGCCTGAGCCTTCTCTCTGATAAATAAGATACCATGGAACACACACACACACACACACACACACACACACACACACACCCTAGTGCTCTAATTTTTGAGGTCCAAATCTGGTCAAGAATATTTTGCTTTGAAGGCCTGACATCTTAAACTGTCAAAGTTTTGTGAGTGTTGAAACTCAGGACACTGTAACTTGCAAAGAGAGAAAACTGTATTTATAAATTCACTGATATCAATATATCAAACACAATAAATATTTGGATATACTAAATAATAGAACTACCAAATCATGTTTTCACACTCTATTATAGTACTTCTCAAGCTCTACCTATACCCACTTCTTAGGGCTGCTGTAACAAGTTACCACAGACTTGGTGTTTTAAAACAAGACCAATGTATTCTGTCACAGTTCTGGTGGCCAAAAGTCTGAAACCAGGTGTCAGCAGGACCACACTCCCTCCACAGGCCCCAGGAGAGATTTCCATTCCTTCCCTTTTCTAGCTCCTGGGGCTATCTCACTCCAATCTCTCTACATCTGTCTGAAATCATCATCTTCCTTTCTCTTATCAGGACACTTACCCTTGGATTTAGGGCCTATCTGGGTAATCCAAGACAATCTCGTCTCAAAATCTTTAATTAATTGTTAATGTGATTACATATGTTTCCAAATAAGGTAACTTTCATAGATTCCAGGAATTAGGACTAGGATGTGGACATACCTTTCAAGACTCGGTGCATCACCCCTTCCTTCCACCTTGATTCAACACTCCTTATACACAGGACTCAACATGCTCCTCTTAGTGCCCGCATAATCTCCAGCTATGCTTCTAGTATGGTGTGAATTTTTATAATGTGCTGACATGAATTCTACCTCCTTCCTGTTTGATTATAAGATCCTTAAGGGCAGGCCCATCTGATTCATTTCTGCATCTCTAAATATTTAGAGATCTTTAACCTTGGAGTCAAACAGGATAATGTGCTAACTCTTCCTCTCATAAGCTGTAATGACCCCAGAAAGCCTCTGTTACTTAACCTCTCTGATCTGACAGGGTCGGTGGGATGATTAAGAATTATTATTCTCAATAATTATTGAGACATTATTATTATTATTAATTCAGAGAGACCATTTAACTTAATGAAAAGCATAATCAATCATAGTTAAATAAATGGTCAAAAGTTCAGAAAGGTAGATTTTTCACTCTCTTCTTATGTTACTGCCTTTTACAGGAAACTGTTCCAAGAAATGATAAGCATGGTATTTGTGGCTGTTAATTCAAAAATTCTCTTTTCCTTCTTTCAGATTCCCAGCACAGACATTCCAAGTTCCAGTGCTTCACATACACAGAGTTCTCTATGACAAGGAAGGTATCACTGACACAGCCAGACATACCAATATGATGTCACTGATTACTTCATCCTTTATGCTTATGTAAGGTGTGTCATTTCCTTCTATACTCAAAAAAGGAAAAGAATTACAGCCCACTCTGGAGTCTGTTGAAAGTGAGAAAGTCACACCAGGAAATTTTGAAGTACAATTTCAGTTTTTCCAAGAAATAACACGTACAACCTGGACTTTGGAATGATCACTCAAGCCTCTATAGTATAAAAAAAAAAAAAAGGACTATGTGTATACCTCAATAGGAGAACATTTGTTTAGCATCCTTGAGGCCCTGTGTTCAATCTCTAGCACTAGAAAAAAAATGGGACATACAGGAAAAAGTTATATTTTACCAATGTATATTATCCAAAGTGAAATAAACACACATACCCACAAAAAATAAGCTCAATTTTCCAGAAAAAAAAAAAAACAGAATTTTCTATCGAGAAATAGAAGATTCAAAAACAACTTAAAAATAATCCGAATAACTTAGGAAAAAGAGAAGTCAAACTTCAAAGTTGAAAAACACAAGTATTTAAATCAGTATTTACCAGTTCAGCCAAGATAACTAATATTAACCTCTGGCTTGTGTATATGTAAAAAAAAGCATATACTTCATCCCAGTAGACATGGCAGCCAAATAATTCAAACCAAAAAGAATCTGCTGTACTTCTCAAGTGACCAAGTTTGTCCTATAGACAACACAACCACAGGCACTGGCATTTGCATGCAAACTTCAGGTATCTGGAGACCCAAACCCACCGAAGCTCAAATCCAACACCCTCCACTCAGGTCTCACATCGCTCACTCAGTCCCTACTCCCCAGCTCCTTGAGTGCTACCCAAGCCACCACTGCAGGTGACTGAAACTGAGGATTATGGTTAATGGGGGTGCTGTAACTACATATGCTGACAGTCACATCTGAATGGGTCTAGTTTTGACTCCTAGGATTGCGGGATCTGATTTCTGCTTTAAAAAGCTGAACGTCTGTGGTAATGACAAATGTCAACAAGCTGTAGATGGCAAGAGCAATATGTCACCTTCTGACTCACTGAACATTGTTATGAGTGATCCAGGAGAGTGCAAATAGCATGTTAATATTACCAGCAAATGACACTGTATGGGACAATGAGCACATAGGAAGGTAACACAGACAGTCCCAGAGGCTCAAACAAAGAAAGAGAACCGAATGTCAACTGGGCAGAGAGAGATGAGCTAATAGGATAAGGAGGGGTGAGACAAACCACAGATAATGGATGGGCTGACCAGCCTGAGCAGATGATGGAAACTTACAGTGAGTCACGGCCCATCACGCTGCTCACCACTCAAAGCCGAAGCCATCATTGTCAGCCGCTCTGTCAGTGTGAGAATCAAACCACTGTCTAGGGCATTGCGGGTACTTGCGTGTTAAAAACAGCTATGACGATGTATCTGAGAGGGTGGGCATGAGACACATGGCACCAGGAGGAAGGCAAAGAAGTGGACAAAGCCCTCTGCAAAGGCCCAGGGTACAGAGCATACATGTCCTTTGTTTGCTTCTGATAACTCTGCCTTTTACTGTCACAAGCTGAGCATAACCTCCATCTCTCTGTTTCAAGTTGGTACAAGTACAGCATCATGTCAGGTCCACAGATAGAACACTACTACATAGCTTCAACCCAGGGTCTCCTTTTCCTGACTCTCAAATTCCCACTCATCTGCTCTAACCTGAAGGAAATCCTGCTTGCTGAAGGAAAATACCTCTGGGTTTACCCAGCAGTCTCTTTACCCTTAACAATCAGGGACTAGAAATACAGAACTGTGTGTGCGTGTTTTACTGGGGATTGAAATTGAACCCAGGGAGCACTGAGCTACATCTTCAGCCCTTTTCCTTTTTCTTCTTCTTTTTCTTTTTATCTTGCGACAAGTTCTTGCTAAGTTGCCCAAGCTGCCCTTGAACTTGCAATCCTCCTGACTCAACCTCCCAAGTAGCCAAGAATGCAGGCATGCACCACCTTACCCAGCTGGATATAGAATTCTCCTCTCTATGGATCAGCAAGGAAAACACTAAAAGCTGTTGCAAAAATGGAGAAATGAGCTGGTGTGAGGATGGGGACTAAGGAAGAGCCAGAAGCCAAGAAGCTCCACTTCAATCTGTTTTATCTGAGAGTCTACATGAGATTTTATTTATGATTTGCTATCAACAGCTTTTGAAACTGTTGTCACTGGTTTCCTGCCTTTATTCTTTCTTGTCAGCAAGCCCACCCTTAAGCAATTAACTGTTCATTAACACCTTCCCAGAAAATAAAGGAACCAGAAAAGAGGGGGAGGGTAAAATGCTGAGCTCCAACTTTACTTGAAACAGAGAAAATGGTTTCATTAATGCCCTAAATATTATCTAAATGAGAATTATACAGTTCTAACTACAGAATCTTTAATCAAAAACAATGTCGCTCTTTTTTCTGCTTTGCTTTTCTTTTTCTACTTTTTTCTTACATTTTTGTGTTATTTTATCACCCTTGACACTCAGAATCTTCGAATACTATCTATCATTAACCTTCCTCTTGTTTACAGAAAAGAATGTGAATGGGTTGATTCTTCTCTTACTGAGAGTTTGTACAAAGGAGTTTCCCATTGGAAATTTGGAGTGTATGGAAGAGGGAGGAGGAAAGAGAACACTTTCCTGGGACACCACAGGGGGATTGGGGAAGAAGTGGTTACCTCTGGAAAGACACCTGACCATGTGATCTTGGCAGCAACAGCAGTAACCCTCCAAGAGGAAATGAGGATTTAGCAGCCAGGCAAAGAATTCAGTTTTGATAATTAGGAAAAGCCCAGCATCTTCTATCAGCCACCAGATTGGTCAGGAAAGCTTCCAGTAGAGACCTGTTCATGAAAAGCACAACCAATGACAAGTCAGGCTTCTCCAGAGGGAAAACCAGCCTTCCGCAGGTGGTCTATTATGGATGCTTTATGCAAAAATGAGTGAGTCAGACTGAAAATGTGTGGCCAAGAATAGATTTCAGGACCTCACAATATGAAGACATGTCGGTTCAATTTTGAAGCACCTCTACATGAAATATCAAGTCTTCTTGACACAGCCGTAGTGGGTTCCATTTTTTAAAAATCCAAATCCTGACTCATTCTGATGTTGAAAAGCCATCTCAGATTTCGTGTGTCCAAGATCAAATTCACGTTCACTTCCAAATCTTCCCTTCTCAACAAATAGCAACTCTGTCATTACAGTTGTTCAGATGAAAAACTATACACACACTCTACATCCAATCCGCCTGCTCATTTCTCTAGCTGACCTTCCAAGTACATTCCCAACCAGGGCACTTTTACCTCTTCTCCGCCCTGTCCTGATCCAGCGGCTCCTTAACTGGTCTCTCTTCTTCCTTACTTGCCCCACAGACTATACACTTCACAGCAGCCCAAATGATCTTTTAAAAACCTAAAATCAAGGGGCTGGATTTAGCTCAGTGGCAGAGCACTTGCCTAGCAAGTGCAAGGCCCTGAGTTCAAGTCCCAGCACCACCCCTGCTAAAAACCTAAGGTTATATTTCCCCATCCAGAGACTTTCCAATGGCTTCTCCTTCCACTCAGAGTGAAATCTGAAGTCCTTACCATGACCCAGGCCCCTAATTGCCCTGGGTTTTCCCCTTGCCCACGCATCCTTGGCAATCCTAGACCACAGAGACATGCTCCCTGCTCAAGGCCTCTGCTGCCTGCCCATCATGCTATCACCACCCCTCAGCTCCCCATTCTGTCCTCCAGATTTCTGATTCTGTGTCAGCTCATTAGAGACCCTCCTTTAACATCCTACCTAAGCTAGCAGCCACCCACTCATACTCCCATCCTCCTTATCTGACTTTATTTTCTCCTAAGCATTTTCACTACCTAGTCTAGCTGAGGATGTGTTTTTTTTTGTGTGTGTGTGTGTGTTTTTTTAGCGTTCCCCACCCCACCCCGCCCACCATCATCAACTATAGTATGGAAGCTCCACCAGGCAGGTACTCTGTTTCCCTGCTGTACTCCCAGAACCTGGAATAATGGCTTATATGTCACAGAAACTCATCAAATCCTTATTGAATGAGTAATACTCCCCATTTCTCTGTTTATAACTTCCTATTCCTTAAAGTCACTTTTTTAATCAAAAAAATTCTCTTGAGAAATTTCTATCTTACCCAGGCTGGCCTACAGTGGGTGATCCATTCACCCTGGGACTGGGAGCAGGGAAGTAATACCCACCTGCCCAGACTTGGTGACAGTAGAGGCCATGTCAGTGGAGGTCCTAAAAGGAATAAATGAGACTGGGACAGGTCCAGGGAGGAAAGCACAGAAAGAGAGGACTTGGATCAGCCCAAAGCACTAATCTACCCTCCATCCTCCCCATAATTTTCTTCATTTAAAAAAAAGTTCCATTAAGTAAAGCAGCAGGTTACTAAATAATGATCTACAGCATTGCTAGTTTTTTTATTTTCAAAAATGCATTAATATATAGAGATACCAAGAAATCATCTAGAATGGTGTTCATATAACTGTTTTCATTTGTCTCTGGGAGTGAGCTGCTAGGCAAATTTTTCTTGATTTAAGAGTAATTTTTACTTCTCCTATTATAAAATGTTTCTAAGCAGAGGAAATAAAGAATTGCTGTAAGTTCCAGGACTGGCAGTGCACACCTGCAATCCCAGCACTCAGGAAGTTGAGGCAGAAGGATGGCCATGAGTTTGTGGCCAGCCTGGGCTACATACTGAGTTAAAGGCCAGCCTGAACTACAGAGTGAGAGAAGCTACTGTTTAAAAAAAAATTGCTGGGCCTGGGGATTTAGCTCAG
>PVJO010025842.1:0-22053 GCA_004026905.1 Hystrix cristata
TTTTCTTTTAACCTTTTAGATCTGCTTTCAGAGTTTCTGTGCCAAACAAAAGTCTAATCACTACTCACAGTCACATGCTCTTATCAGCTGAGGTTAGAATGACCCAATTTAGTCCCTTAAATCATTCCCACCATTGGCTTAAGAACTTCCCTCAGAGAAAAAGCTACTTTCCTGACTTAGAGGCCAGGCTTCCTTCGGGCAGTGCATTAGAATACAAGCTTCACTGCTGAATAATCAACTGCGGTCAGTGGGAGGTACAGGGAGCTAGCTGCAGAAACAGAAGTAAGGAATATGTACTGCAAAACCTGCAGAATCACATTATGAATACAAACTATTAGACTGAGATTTTAGGAGGTGAGACATCAATAATACTAAGAACCGTATTTTATAGCGTCTCCGTTCACTCTTCTCTTTCAGGCACTTTTGCTCTGATGTGAGCCCGCGGTGGGTGAGAACACTCCATCTCGGGCCCCAGATAGCTTTGTGTGAGCATCTCATGATCTTACTGTAATTCTGAGTCATCTTCAGTCTCCCAGATGCCCATTCAGACCCATTTCCAGAGGTCTTTCTCAGCAGGCCTTATTCTAAGGTCCCTTCTTTACTAGCGGATAGAACTCCAGTCTGTCTCTTAGAGAAGGCAAACACAAAACCTTTGTCAGGGGTGTAGACTGCTGCGGGCCCACAGGACCCAGCCAGATCCTTGGGGCTCCTCAGACCATCTACGGAACTGGCCCAAATCTGCCTGCGCTCCCCATAGTCCGCTACAGATGAGGCTGCCATCAAGATGCAGAAAACATGGCACAGGCACCCAGGAGCTCAACCTACGGTAAGGCGGATCTCGAAAAGGGGGCTGCAGGCTTGGCTGGGGAAGGCTTGATTCACGCAGTGGCCCCAAAGCGCTGTCTTCACATTTATTTGATTCTTTTGACCAGTGGCAAATTAGCCGTATTATCATTTTGAAAAACTTGATTTGAAGGCCTGAAATAGGATTGGAAATCCAGCATTATCTCAATAACTTTTTGGCACTGCATTGGGCAATGAAAGAAAGAACTGGTCTTTCTTTTAAATAGAATTTCAGATGCTGTTTTAACAATCCGATGTTAGTTGTTAAATTGTTTCAAATTTTTTTATCATCTACCTTTGTGATTACATTTTTTTGTTGTTAGCTAAAACAAGAAAAGGAAAATTTAAAAATTAAAATGTATTATATGTACCGTAACTATCATAAAAATATTAAGTGAAAAGGAAAATTTAAAAATTAAAATGTATTATATGTACCGTAACTATCATAAAAATATTAAGTGTGGTCAAGTAATTATCTACTTGACCACAATGTTTTATAAATACCAGAATTAAAAGCTTTCATTTACTTAAAAAATTCACAAAGTGGATGAAAAGACAAGCCCCTTGCTAGAATATATTAGTAACAACAACAACAAAAACCAAATAAAGGATTGGTATCCAGAATGGATAAAGAAAGCCTAAAAATTGATAAGGCTGGAGGTCAGATACTCAGATTTCTTATTCATAATTGCACATTTCTTTTGACTGGCATCGCCCCATTACCCCCCAAACCCTAGTAATTATGCTTCTACTCGTCTACGAGTTTGACTTTTTAAGATTCCACATATACATGTCTTTATGTGTGGTTTATTTCACTCAGTATACTATCGTTCCATTGTTTCTTTGCTAGGAATTCCCTTTCTCAAGTACCTTCTTTCTCTTAAAAATTCTGTTGACTTCTGTATCACTTCCATTCTTAAAATGGTGAACACACCATGCTAGTTCTATGCATAAAATGTCTCTTAAGTCCACAGCAAAATTTATATTGGGTTGTACAAATCCTCCTCTTCCTTCAATTTACCTTTAGAAAATTAAAAAAAAATTGTAACATATGAACACATTTTTGCTATAAAACATCCAATAGGCGATCCAATTTTTGCTGCTCTACACAATAATGAAATAGTCATCCTGGGACATATTTCTTCATGAGCAAGGGTGATTCTGTAGGACGGTGGCTGCAAATCTGTGGCACACATGCTGCAGCAGGCTGTTATCACTGAAAGCTCTAGAAGGTTTGCCGTCACTGTTTAGGGTACGTGTGAAAATTGTGATTTCTGTTCCCACTAACTTTGGCTAATAGCACCATTACTCCACAGAAATTGTTTGTTGCTATCACCAACCTCCATTTTGTTTTCTTTCCTCACCTTTCCTAGCCTGTGAGCAGTATTTTGGCAATTGACACCACTTCCCTTTTGGAATGCCCTCTCTGCTGCCAGGATACAACTGTGTTCTGATTGCCCTCTTCTCTGGCCACCCGTAAATCTGCTTTACTGGTTCCTACTCTACCCAATCTCTAAATGTTGGGAGTTCTCCAGACTCTGTTTTTAGCTCTCTTCATTCCGAGATGTCCTCACATATTCCTAAACACCATCTAAATGACGTCTTCTAAATTCCTGTCCCTGTCCAGACCCATCATTTATGCTCCGCACTAGTACCCTAGCGGCCTGCATGACATCATTTGAATGTACACTTGGAAGCATCTACCTTAACATATCTAGAGAGCTGGATGGACTCCCCATCATCACCACCAACTTCCTCTAGTCCTCTTCTCTTGTGACACCCTACCCCAACTACCCAGGTGCTTTAAGCCAGAAACCTGAGATCCGTTCTTCTGATTCCAAGTTTGGATTCTTTGTTCCATCTCTACCACTTTCCCACCACCCGTGTAATTACTGCCACCATCCTATCTGCCCCAGGTAACTGCAAAAACCTAACTGGTTTTCCCTAGCTGCCAAAATGAGCTCTTAATGTTAAAGCACGTAACTCCGATTTGCCCTTCAATGGCTTCCCATCACTTCTAGAACAAGGATTTGGATGACTGGACCCTGCGCGCTACCCAGCTTTATCTCATGCTTCTCTGATGGTTCAGCCTCTTTTGGCTCAGGGCCTTTGTGCCGTTTGTTCTCTCACCTGGAAAGCTGACTCCCTGGCTCTTAGCAGGTCACAGTCCTTTTCATCTATCAAGTTTCAGCTCAGTCACCTCACAGAACCCTACCACAAGCACCAACCCAAAGCAGGTCTCTCTATTGTTCTCAATTACTGTGCCTGGCCTTTCGGTTCTTTTTGCCTCGTACGATATATTAGAGTCTGTTATTCACTAATTTGCCTTTCTCCCTGGAATGTAAACTATGAGGGAAAAGGTATCTTATTCACGGCTATAGCCCATGGTGGCACAGTGGTCGACACATAACAGGCATTCAATCAATAGTTTCGAGCGACTGTCTAAATTCATCACAGGTGAATTTAGGCAATCTCCCCCGAAAAGAGGCAAGAAATACAGGTAAGCACCTGTCATTCAAATCCCACTTTCTCCATCGGCTACTTGTGACGCTGGTGGAATTTCTGAACCTTTTTGTCTGTGTTCTGGGGATTACAGTGTCTACACCAAAGATTGTTACAAAGATTAACAGCATGATGATGTCTAGAATATGGTTAATTTCATATGATTTTCCCTATTAAACTGGAAAACAGTTTTCGAGCAGTCATCTGCTGTGTTTAGAACACAAGAAACAATCTTTGAATAACTACTTATTTCCACACATTTACCATCCAGGTCGGAACTGCTACATGGCCTATAAAACTAGACTTTAAGACTTAAAGAGTCAAAATTCCCATGGTAGTGTTTGGGGTGAATCCCTTGTGAATGCACCATGGACAGTTTTTAACTGATACAAGTGGACTCTTGCTACTGTTAGGGAAATTAGCAGCTTGGTGTGACCTTTGGCACAGCAATCTTTTTTTTTTTTTTGGCAGGAGGTGCTGGGGATCGAACTCAGGGCCTTGTGCTTACCAGGTAAGTGCTCTACCACTTGAACTAAATCCCCAACCCCTGGTACAAGAATCTTAGAGATAAACAATTCCATTATGAGTAGACATTGTTGATGGTCTTGCTGATTATTCAGATAGCAGAAGGGATTTACCTGCTAGAAGAATTACCTTCTCCATTCATAAAGGTAAACAAAATAATTTCAACATACTACTCTAGCCAGGCGTGGTGGCATACACCTGTAGTCCCAGCACTCCAGAAGCTGAGGCAAGAGGAGCACCATGAGTTTGAGGTCAGCCTGGACTACATAGCGTGACCCCGTCTCAAAAACAAAAAAAGAAACATACTACTCTATTACCTTCACTGCTTATAACAAGACACTTTTCTACATATTAAGATAGTAATAATTATAAAAAAACTTAGGACAATGGCAACAAGGTTACTATAATGTTAAAGAATATATGAAAATAATTAGGACAATAAGTGGCCTTTTCTCATTTATTTTGAAAGCTATTCAGACACCAGACAGTTTTAAAAAGGGTAGAATTAATATTTTATTGTCACTTATAATCAGATGGCAGTTGGGTATATAGTTTCCATACTTCATACTTTTCGTAAATAAAAAAAATTAAAAGTTTTAACCAGCAGGCTGGTTATGTTCTTCAGAAAACACCATTAGACTAATTCATTTATGGTGGCTTCAAGCTTTTCCTTATTAGCGCCAGAAAACTCACCCACCTGTTAAGAGAATATTGAACTGACATTAGATACAGCATTGAACCACTTTTTAAAAACATGATCACAGAATGAGAGGAGGAACAGGAAAAAAATCTTATTTCAAATAAACTTCCCAGATTAACACACATTAAATTAAAAGAAAATCTTTGAGAAAAGTCAACAGCCTCAAGTACAATTTTTTGTTTTTATTTTATCACAAATACTTCTTCACAATGACCCAAGTCTGAGAAATCCTGTATACTTAAATGTGAAACATCAGTCACTGGGATTTAGCATCTAGTTCTAAGAAAAGGTCCATTTTCAAGTAGATACCATGTTATAGATTAAGAAAGAATTTTTTTTTTTTTTTTGTAGTACAGGGGATTGAACCTGGGACTCTGCATGAGCTACATCTGTAGTCCTTTTTATTTTTTGAGATAGGGTCTCTCTAAGCCACTGACTCGCCCAGGCTGGGCTAGAACCTGTGGTCCTCCTGTTCTAGCCTCCCTGCATGCAGGGATTATAGGCACGTACCACCACCCCCGCTACAAATATTGTTGAATGCAGAAAATGGCAGCATGCTTAATATGTGAAGGGATAAGAATTCAATTGTTTCTCCATTTACATACACAATGAGTCTTCCTTTTGCCCACTTAGCTTTCTGAAAGGTCAGACATACGTACCTTTTCACCCTTTTTAAAAAACTGGAAGGTTGGCATGCATTTGACTTCACAGTCTGCAGCAACGTCCTGGGGAGAGGGGGAGAGCAAGACCGTGGGTATGAGCTTTAATGCAAACAGTCCAGACCCAGGTTCTCCTTCCTGTTACATCTCCACACCTTGGCAACAGGACACTTGTTAGCATATGAAAATCAATGTAAGTCAAACTGGTTGTATTCTCAATCAAACATTCTTAAATATTTACCTCCTTCAAAGGGAACCAATAGGCAGAATGCTACCTGGATTAGTTACAATTCGGTTCTTGGCTGTCTCATGGGCTTTAATTTTATTCTATTTTTGAGACAGGATCTCACTTTATAGGTTAGGCCGGCCTTGAACTCACTGCGTAGCCCCAGCTGGCTTCTATCCACAGCGATCTTTCTGCTTCAGCTAGAATTACAGGCCTGTGCCACACTTAAGACTGTTATCTTAAAGAAGCAATAAATTCTGCTGTTCTGTGGATCTGGCATTCTATCTTAACTCTTCCTCAGAATAGCACTTGTTGCTTCTTGCTCATAATTTTTCTAGTTTTATTATAGGAGATGGATACACAGATGATGACTATAGAGCCTGGACATTTAACCACAACTTCTTAAAGTGCCATTCCTAAAACCTTATCAGCAGTAAATATAGTCACAATCAACAGAAGTGACAGAGTCTAGTCATGCTGTCAGATTCCGGATACTGTATAGCCCACCAGAGATCAGCATTCTTCCATGTGTGCAACTGCTCGATTTTCAAGAAAATGCAAGTATATCATAAAAACTGGGAAAGGGGGCTGGGGATTTACCCCAGTGGTTAGAGTGCTTGCCTCGTAAGTGCAAGGCCCTGAGATCAATCCCCAGCAACAACAACAACAACAAGAAGACTGGGAAAAGGATGTTCATGGAGAAATGTTGCTAATGTTCTGAGATGGGTGACACAGGATTCTACACCACAATTTAATCCCACACATTGGATTGCTAGATTATTTCCAATATGTACATCCTTGTAAATAAATCCTGACACATCCCTAAGAAAAAAATTGTGAAGTAAAATTTCTGGGTTCGAGATGATTTATGTGTAATTTTCTTTATAAACTCAAGTGCTATGCACTGTAACATATACACTAGAGGGAATGTACACATGTAAGACCTTTGCCCATGAAAACATACATGTACACATTTTTATTAGTACATGTTTGTAGTACATAGTGATGACAATCATTGTACGGAGCTGGTTCATGTAGGTGACACATCTTTACCCTGCCACAAGAGTCAGTCATTTTACCAATCCAGTTTAGTATGAAAATGGTTCTGACTTTTACCCACTGTAAACAATTTCAATCTTCATATATAAATATCTCTGCACACTGCTTCACTTACCCCCCATCAACCCTAGATGTAGAACTGCTAAAAAGAGTATACTCATTTTTAAATCTCTAGATACATATTATGTAGCTCCTTTCCAAGTAACTCCTATGAGTTTACCAATATTTATTCCTGATTTTTGCTACCCAGTTTAAGGCTTTCATGTAATCAAATCCATAAGCCCAACCCTATCCCACTCATTGAAAGCACAAGCTTTATACATTTTGCATCAGACAAACTTTGGCTCTGTGACTGAGGGTTTCCAGGCCATTTCCTCAACAGTCAAAGAAAAAGTGTTAAGAAGATGTGAGATGGGGGTGTGTACAGTGCCTATCATTCTCATATGTTTAATATTTTCTAGGTTTTTTTTATTTAGCACTATTCCTTTAGCACTATTTGGAAATAAGGAATGGGGTACAGAGGCAACATTTTAATCTTAACCAGTTAACTGTTAATTATGGGTAAGCAGACTTGGCTCTATTTTTCTGGATTTTCTATTCTGGGGATTGACCTATTCTGGTTACAGAACCACAGAATTAATGCAGTTAATGTGTAATTTATTTTTATGAAACTTCTGCTAACTTCTCTCCATATTTTATTTTTTGGTTTTTTGAGACAGGCTCTCCCTATGTAGTTCAGGATGGCCTCGAATTCACAGCAATCCTCCTGCCTCAGCCTCCCAAGTACTGGGATTACAGGTGTGTGCCACCACACCAGGCTTTCCCTATTTTATTTATTTATTTTATTTTTTCTTTCTTTCTTTTTTTTTTTTTTTTTTGGTGGTGCCGGGGATGGAACTCAGGCCCTTGTGCTTGCAAGGCAAGCACTCTAATCACTGAGCTAAATCCCCAGCCCTTCCCTATTTTATTTAAAACAAACAAACAACAACAAAAAAAAACCAGGATTATCCTGGCTATCCTATTTCAGAATAGCATGATCAATTTAAAAAAAATAAGGGCAGGTTGAAATTGGGTGAACATTAGATAAATTTAGGAGTACTGATACAGTATTAATGTTGAGTAAATATCCAGGAACACAGTATTCTCATCTACTAAAATATTTTATGGCGCCCTGTAGAATTTGATAGTTTTGCTCAAACGCAGATTGAAAAACATGGCATTCTCAAAGGTCGCAAAACATTCCAGTCTAAATCACTTTGGTTCTTGTTATAATTGACAAAGTAAGTATCATACCCTGTTGGCTGCCACAGAAATATGTTCAGTACTCATATCTTTCTCTGAATATAAGATGACCTTTATGCATGCAGGCCTTTAACTGTCCATCTGAATCTATGACACCTAGAAGATAACTTCTTCCTGCTCAAGTGTTTCGGGATCTCTATGCTGCTCTTGAGCATGAATTCAGCATTGAAATGTTTCTGACTTCAGAGCACTCTGGATCTTGGATTAAGGATGCTTAGCCTGTGTAACACCCTGACTTTGCAGAGTACTTCTTAAATGCCAGGCACTGTTCTAGGCACTCTTGTGTTACCTCATTTGACACTGGCAATCACTTTATGATGTTGGATCAACACTGCTATTTTACACAGAATGAAATTGAGGCACAGAACAGATACATGACTTAAACAAGCCTCCACTGAACTACAAATAAAGCAAATGGTCTGGATACCGAGTCTATCCCATTTCACTGCCATGAATGCAAGTGGAAAACGGGGGCAAAGAACATCATGAGGACAAGGGAAGAAGAACAAAGTTTGCCTAGTGCACAAAGAGGAAACTGGAGAAGGCCCATGAAGACAAGAGGTGGAGATTAATGAGGAGCTAGTAAGCTAGGAGAGGAAAGGGTGGGCCAGATAGGGAGGGCAGCAGGTAGGCAGGTGTCTTCCTAGGCCCAGTCAGAGAAGGAGCTGAGAAGCAGCATCCGGTGGGCTCTTCCACGCTTACAGAGCACTGCCGGGTACCAGTTTGCAGCGATTCTCCAGCACTTTTAGTAGGCATTCCATGTTTCCTTAGTGAACAGCAGCCTTGGGAGGTTAATGGGCAGGCAGAGAAGGAAGCAAGGCTCAAGGAAGAAAGAAGACTGGCTTAAAGCAGAAGCCAGCGAGTTAGAACTGGAATGCAGGTCCAGCACCTCTGCTGCTGTACCACACCATCCTAAGTGAAAATGTTCACTCTTCTGTAAAGAGGCAGGAGATGCTGCATCCCCAACAGCTCTCCAGCTCGGTGGGCTGTGTGAGGGGCCAGGTCATGTGCTAAGGACCAGGCCTGCACCCACCACAGGACAGCATCCTCTGGTGTCGTGGGTAAGAGTTCAGGCAGAGAAAAGTCAGACTACCTCACTCTAATCACTTGCTCTGCCAGGCACTCTGTGCAGCTTCAGGGACGACAATCTCTCCGTTTAAGTTTTCTAGCATCTCTAAGTAAGTCAGTGCCGAAAACACAAAGGACTGAATGAGTCAATACTTGTAAAGCACACAGAACAGCATGCATCAAGTGCAAAACAAGATTTTGTTTAAAAAACCAAAAAAAACAACCCTGGAATTTCTTCCAAATTAGTCCTAGTTTTCTTTTTGTTTAAAACAACTGAGCTCCCCTCACCACCTTTTTTTTTTTTTCAGTACTGAGGATTGAACCAAGGGCTTTTACACTGAGCTACATCCCCAGGCCTGTTTTAAAAATTTTGCGAGACAGGGTCTGGCTAAATTGCCCGGGGCAGGCTCAAACTTGTAATCCTCCTGCCTCAGCCTCCCAGAGTATTGGGATTACAGGTGTGTATGAGGCACCACTGACTAAAACCAACTAAAACTAGAATAGGCTTGTGAATACCCATTTCTGTGCCATGAAAAGTTCAAAAGGAACCTTTAAATTGACCTCACGATTTGGTCATACCAGCTATGGATTTACTGTAGTCAAATTCAGTTTCTATTTATTGAGCATTTCACCATGGTACATATATGTAGTGTTTTAGATGGATGTAGAAATGGCAAGATACAGAAGCCTCTATCATCTGCACCTCATCTATTTTTATGCTTTTTTATGCATGCGATATATGCAGCTCCTGCTATTAGGATTAGCCCATAATTGGCACAATTATCTCTTCCTTTGAAATAGAATGTTTCACACAGGGTTATTGTTCTAGTTTATGGGTTACTAGAACAGGGTTATTCGTATATTCATGGGACAACACATTGTACAATTCAGACACAAAGCCCAATTTGAAAAGATCAGTAGTATCTTGAATTTTGAGCTACGTACCTGACAGTCATCCACATCTACTTCAAGGAACAAGACGTTGGAATATTTTTCAGCCAGGGACTGGAAAATTAAAATAAAAAATCCCAAAAGATTTAGAAGAAGGTAGAGGCAGTCAGTACACTCAAGCTTCTTTAACAGAAAACTAGGGGCCAGTTAAGCCTAAAAACATACATTTTCCCCTAAATCGAATTCTTCCTAGTACAAAGTAATTCGGCACATTGACTGTTAAGTACTAAATTTCAAATTGTGCATGTTTCAACCTGACAAAAGGTAAAACCAATTAAGATGAAGGAAATGAACTTCTGAAAGTTGTCTTCAACAGGTTACATGTATCATATCTACATTACATATTATTTTCAGCCAGTGATCCAACTAAACAAAAACAAGGCCCCCAAACTATCCTTTTCTCCTAGTTTTGTGACCATCAACCCTAAAATCATAAATCACTTATACGCACATGGAAGAAAGGTTTGATCATTTTGCAAGGTCCGCACCACGTGGCAGAGAAGTCAACTACTACAAGTTTATCTCCGGCACCAGCCAAGGCTTCCTGAAAAGCCTCCTAAAAAGGATAAAAGAAAATCTTATGTTAAATATGTAGTTCATTTCTAAAAGCCTCGAGGACCCAGTGAGAAGACAAAGCACAAGCTAGAGGTCCTGCTTTTAGAACCTATTTTTTACCAAAAAAATCCTCAAACAAGGCAAATAAACTAGGTTTGAAGGAATCCTACACACCACTGATAGTTATACTTGAAGAGATGAAACAAGACACGTGTAGTGAACTGACAGTCATGTCTTCATGAATATTTTATAAAATGTTACACATTGGCTGATTTATAGTCAAAAGAAGCAAATGAAGAGAGGAAACTAAAAATTTCTATTTATATTGAAAATGTTTCCATATCAAATGTAGGCATATGGTAGACACTCACTGGATTCTTATGCATTGATGAAAGGAGCTGCTGAAAGTGAAAGTCGGAAAGACAAGATTTCAGCGAGGGAAACATGTATTACGAAGGCCTCCCCCCTTGCAAAAAGCTAACACTTGATTAATTTGTCTATAGTGGAATATCTGACCCACTCCCCCTCCAAAAAAAGCTGAGAAAACAAACCTCTAATGCTCAGATAATCACACCGGCATAAGCATATTTTCTTTCTTGTAACCCAGTGTCCCAGGTTGAGATCACAGTGCTTACCTTACCCACCTTTGACTTTTGCCCTCTGGCTCAAAATAATGCCCTCGCCATTTATGGCACGAACCACAGTATAAATTCTTTGTGAAAGAAATTTTCTCTAGTTATTATGTTGCACATGGAATACTTTTTTTTCCCCAAAATATATGTTTCTTTTTTTTTTTTTTTCCCAAAATATATGTTAAATGAAATTCCCAGCAGAAATGATGAAGAACTCCCTCACCACCAAACTCCCTGAATTATTCACCAATGGTCTTGATACTGTAACCCTGGGAACCTAACAGTCTGGTTACAAGGGACACATTTTAACCACAATTAGTCAGTCAGGGCTGACCAAAACCCAAACAGGAACAAAGAAAAAAACGCAAACATCTCTACCTGAAGTCTACGGTTTTTTTCAGGGAAAAAATGTTGGTCAAATTGGTTTCATCAAAAACTAACACTCCCTTACCCCGCAAGTTAAGAATCATACTAGACCTGGTCCAGTAAAGGAAAAGCAAATAAATAAAACACCACGAGATTCAAATACACGCACACTAAACCCAAAAACTAATGCAAGTTCTCACGGGATACAGTTACTTCTTTAGATTTTAAAATTTCTCTCTCATATTTCGGGGAGTATCAATTCACAAGTGGTATTCCTGAGAATGATACAAAAATGGTATGACAGGACTTCTTTTTTTAATTTTTGGTTTTTTTCTGAGACAGGGTCTCGTCGTGTAGCCCAGGCTGGACCTGAACTCACCACAATCCTCCTGGCTCAGCCTCCTGTGAGTGCAGGAATTACAGGCATGCACCACCACACCCTGCATGCCAAGCCTTCTGTAACTTTTTCAGTTACACAGGCCCACCAACCCCACCTCCGGGTGTGAAGACGTGGGTTGAGAGGCGGGGAGGGGTTGGGATCAGCAGAAAACAAATTGGAAGTATGGATATTACTTTTCCAACCACTACTGATTTTCCAGATGAACTTCATTAGACGCTTTCCCTTTTCAAAGCTCAACATCCACTGTGTACTATACAACCAGGTAAGATGGTAGAAAAGGTCAAGGAGTAACAGTGTCTGGTCTTGACGGACACGTTCTTTTTATGAACATGGTTGACCCTCAATAAAAACTTGAATAGATTAAATTTCAAAATAGTACAGTATTTCAAACACCCTCAAGGTTTCCCCAAAACAGTTCTGAATCAAATTCAAGCAAAACTACCTGAAATTCTAAAAGCAACAGCAACTTTTGGCTCAATACGAGTAAGAGCCAAGCATGTACAGATTTCACACACAAATTCTCTTCCAATCCTTAGGTTTGCCTAAAATATTTGTAGACATTGGTGTGAAAATTATTCAAGGTTACTTTACTAAGTGGCCAATCACACCTGGGTGTGGTTGCACATGCCTGAGGCAGGAGGATCACAAGGCCAAGCACAGACTGGACGACTCGGCAAGACCTTGTCTCAAATTAAAAAAAAAAAAGAAGGGGTAGGGTGGGGAGACTGGGGATCTAGCTCAGTGCAAAGGCCCTGGGTTCAATCCCCACCCAGTACCAGAGGAAGAAATTTTTAAAGAAGGAAGCAAGAAGCCAATCACAGTATCTAGCTCCCAGAAACTAACAATCACGATTGATAAAACATCCTATTACTGTAACACAAATAATCTGGAAACAAAACATAGGATGGATAAGAAGAGCAATCTAACAACTCTTTCTTAAAATATCCAACCCAAGGGTAACAACCATGAATTATTCCTTGGCCCACTGCCTTCTGCATAGTAGTTCAGTGAGTGGTAGCTGTAGCTGTCACTCTTTAAAAAGAGCAACCCAACTGTTGGATTTCTTCTTTCCCATAACATTTACAGCCCAGTATCCCACTCATGTCTGGGACAGATCCCAGCAACCCCAAACTACCCAGGCAGGGCAGTCGTTCTTTAGATGGCCAATAGCACCGACTTTATAGCCCATCAGGATGAAAATTTAAGGTGTATCCGATATTTACAAATAACCAGATTAGTTAATTTCTGATTGACGACTCTGGACCACAACTTTGAAGATCAACTGAATACCACCCAGGCCTTTGGAACCCGAGGTGTAGCATTGTTTTGAGTAACGAATTTACCATTCCCCTTGCACACCTTTTTTTTTTTTTTTGACAGGGTCTTGCTGTGTAGCTCAGGCTTGCCTTGAACTCACTGTGTAGTCCAGGCTGGTCTCGAACTCGCAGCGATCATCCTGCCTCAGCCTCCTGAGTGCTGGGATTACAGGCATGTGCACCATGCCCAGTTTGCACACCTTTCTTACTAGAGAAGGGAGGAAGGTGTCTCAACTGTAACTCACACAAAGAAGGTTCTAACTTCCTGTTTATAGTAGATGCATTCTGAGCAAACTAATACAGCCCACTCAAGGGTCTTCTGGCTCCTTTATTGGGTTCTCACCTGCTGGGTTATTCTGATGCGGTTGCCCACACTGGAGAATGGAACCCCACCCTCTTTATCTTCCCCAGGCACAAAGTACTGTGATGTCTGCCACAAAGTAGGTGTTGAAAAAGTGGGCATGAAACAAAACACTATTATAGGCAGCGAAGTAAGGTAGAAATATTATAGGCAGTCAGACAGGGCTGGGCCCTCAATGGAGTCAATACACAGGACAACTATGGCTGGAGGCGCATCCATTGAAGGTCAGGTCTCAAAATAAGGATGGAAGGACCAGAGCCACACCCCTGGCTGAGGGATAAACAATGAATTGAAGATTACTTCTGTTAAAGTCTAGGTCACCCAGGTGGGCGACCAAGATCTCCGGATCCAACCCACCCTGGAATGTCCTTGTTCTCTCCTTGCCGATTTACTACGTGACTTTCTTCCCCACTGGACCACTATTACCTAAACGACTACACTTGTAATATTATTGGTTAATCATCATTTTGACACACATTGTACCCGCCTCACGATTTTGCTCTATAAAACTTCCCCTGAAGGGTGGGCTCATTGGCAACCCACTCGGGTCCCCTCCTGTCTCTCAGGAGCTCTCTTTCTCTCGCCCAATAAAACTCCTTCTCTTAACCTCCTTTGTTCCTTAGAATTCATTCTTCGACTTCGGGGAACACGCACTCAGCGTAACTGACATCTAGCAGGTTGGGAGTTATATTTTTTCCCCTATATCAACACGGTTAAGGATCTCTTTGCAACAAATGAGAGGGTTGCTATTATTTTTAATATAAAAGATCACACAATTAAAACGAGGGTTCCGATAAGAAAAACTGATTAAGGTCAAGATAACAGATAATGGCAATAAATGAGAAAAAAATGAGTTACTAATAAAGTAACAAAAGGATCGGGGGCCATTACAGACACTGTATGTAACATTCTTTCTGTTTCTGAGGCCAATCCAGCACCAAACAGGTGCTCAAGACCCGAGGGTGAGCCTTCTGCTTTTCTGAGGATGGGGTGGAGGGTGCTGCAGGGTACACACTTGCGAGGGTCCTTCTATCCATCAATGTCCCCCCAACTCACTTTCTGACTTTCCTTGGAACAAACAATTCTTAAGTGGCTACAGCCTAACAGTCACTCCAGGTTCCCAACCTGGAGAGTATTAGACTCACAGTAAGTTTCGAATACAGGAAAACTTTTTCCCTTGGGCATTTTTAAAAGGACAGAACCAAGGGCTGGGTCCTCGAAGGCGGACGAGCACCCAGCCCCAAGCGGCTACACCCAGGGGGAACCCTGGTTCCCGTAAAACCTACTGACGTGATGAATCACGAATGGGCAGGGCTACAGAGGCCCCTGGGCCCAGCCTCGGGGACTGAGTCAAGCCAAAGCCAGCGCTGCCGGAAACACGCCCAGCGCCGCAGGAGGAGGAGTCCGGCGGGCGCGGCCTGGACCTCCCTACTTTCTCGCGGCCACCTGGGGCCACTGGAGAGTCCCCAGTCAGGATCCGCCCCCTGCGCGGACACTGCAAGCGTGGTCTCAGGGCCGGCCACTGACCCGGCGGCCCGGGCTCTCCGGCCTACACCTGCTCCCAAGGCGCTCACCAGCCCTCGCGGTGATCGCATCACATACGGGATTAGGGGTGGCGGCCGGCGACCCCGCGCCCTCCAAGGGCGCTCCAGCTTTCAGGGCGGGTCCGAAACCAGACACCGGTGGATGGGGTGGACCCTCTCCACCCCTGCGCCTTCCCTGGGTCGGGGCTACCAGGGCGGGGAGCCGCGTTCCCCGCACGCGTGCATCCCCGGAGCGCGCAGGGCATCAGGCCCCGCCCTCCACGGAGCCTCCCCAGGCCGAGCTGCAGAGCCTCGGCGTGCTCAGGCCCGGCTACTCTCAGCCCCAGGCCGAGCCCCGCGTCCCCTGCTCGGCCGTCGCCCTCCCCGCACCGGAGGGCGCTCGTGTCGTCCTGGCCTTCCCAGGCGGCACTTACTTTGCTTTCAATCTGCTGCACCATTTTGGCTGCTGGGGGGCTGACGAGCTACCGAAGCGAACGACGGAAACGGATTCTAGGCGCAGGACCCAGCTCGGAGCTGCACGCAGCCCGCCTTCCCTTTATAGCGACAGGGCGGGGCGGGGCGGCGGGGGCGCGCGCGTGCATGTGGCGGGAGCGCGTTGGCTCAGGCCTCCCGCGCCCGCCTGTGCCCTGCGACAGGCCCCGCCCCCGGGGCCGGGCTGAGGGGCGGGGGTTCTGGCGGGCGGGGCTGGCGCAGGCGCCGGCAGGAGCCCCGCCCCCGCCCCGCCCCCAAAGCCTAGGCACTGCCCTGCGCCTGTCCGCTGGGAGTGATCTGTGGGGATCGCTGGGCGCGCTAGGGCGCCCTTAAGGGCACTAGTCCTGCGCACAGTGGAGGGAGGCGGACGGCCACTTAGGGCCACAAGGTCCCTCCTGAGTTTCTCGGGAAGGCGTCGGCCAGGCCTTAGTCGGAAACGCTCAGGCTCGAGAAGGGGGCAGTCCTGAGACCGCCCAGGCAAGGCTGGATTTCTCGGAAAGGCCGGCCTACCCTGGCTCTGCAGCACCGAGCACGGAGCACCTTGCAAAGTGCTGAGTAACGGTGACTAGGAAGTAACTGCACGCCCTCACCTCCTTTCCGGATTTTACCACGACGGCTCTCTTCTGTCTTACCCCTCCTATCTTGACTGCTCCAGAGTGACACAGCAGTTTAACGCCTTGCGGCGGAGACAGAGACAGCCGGGCGACTGACTGGGCTCTAGACCCCAGACAGCTGCTTGGGAGATGTAAGTGCGGCAGCCTGAGAGAGCTCTGCCCCGGAGTCACGCAGTTGTGAGCCTGGGCGGGTCCTGCCCTCCCGGGTCTCAGTTTTCCCTTTTGTAAACTGGGGATCATGGTCTCTAGCTCTTGGTGGTGGTGTTTTGAGGTATTAAGCATAGAGTGATTAGGATGGTGCTTGGCACATAGTAACCACTCAATAAATTGTTGAAATTGTAATTATAGCCGTTGTGCGTACTAATTAGGCTTGCTTGGTGCCACGAGGGGCTTGGCTGAGCTTGGCTGCCTTATATTTATGAGGGCAGCAGTACCCACATTTGCGAGTTTTTTTTCTGTCCTGGGAGACCTGCGGTGGTTTATATTGAGGGAGGTTCAGGCTGGATGGCTGGGGCTTGTGGAAGGTTTGCTAGCTGGCTTTGTGTAGCTGAGAGGGCTTGTTAGCAGCTGGAGGTGGAGCTGGGGAGAGGAATGAGAGCTGGAAACCTGGGACAGAAGGTCCCGGGTCTGCATTTTCAGAGCTGAGCTGTTCTGGTGGAAGCTACATCTAGGTGTCCTTGGCGGGGGTAGCAAACTACCTCTGGCTCCCCTGGAAGAGTTGACATGGAGGATGTTACAAGTATAGAGAATAAGGAACTGGGAGGCCAGGCTACGTCTGGACTCTGTAATTAGACTCCTTCATCCTCAGTCATGCTTACCTGGGTAACTCTAGGCCACCCTAAATAGCCTTTCTGTGCCTCAGTTTCCTCATCTGTAATATGGAGATAATAATACCTTCTGCTATTTATTACAAGGATTGAGTGAGCAAATATTGCATATATAAAGTTCCTGGAAGTGTTCCCAGTGGGTAGTGAATACCACATGGACTATAACTATTACAGACCTGAAAAGGGAAGGTAAAGTCTGGAATAATGGCAGAGCAAGGGTGCGAGGAGAGACTGCATAATAGGTGTGAGTGTTAAATGAATTAAATAATCAGGACGTTTGTAATGAACAATGAGCTCTGTAACATGAGTCTCAAAGGAAAAGGGTAGAGAAAGGGGCTGGACATTGTCCTGAGAAGCAAGGATCCCTGCCTGCAGGAACGTGGGAGACCATCTTGAGGATTTCAGTTCTAGGAAGGAGGCGACATTCTATGAGGAAAGTGAGGTGCAGGGTAATTGCAACAGTCCAGAGTGGGAGGATCTATTTGTGTAGCAAAATGTAGGGGAAAGAGGAGGAGAGAGGGGAGGGTAAAGGCCTTCATTTAGGGGATTGCTTGCTTGTTTTAAGCAGAACTCTCTGTTGCAAGGAGGTGTAGCATTAACCGGAGAGAGAACTGGGGATTCCTATTGCCAGGAGCTCTAGGGACCCGAATTGTTACCTTCTTGGGCAGGCTGTTTACCTTCCCCAGGAGTGGCCCACGGATCTCCTAGAATAGGTTCCTGTGGCTGGACATCTCTGCAGGAAGAGTTCCATCTCCCTTGTTCCCATAAGTGGCCCAGAGGCTGACCTTCATTGACAGATTGGGGGATTGGGAGTAGCTGTGGATTGGGAGTTGGGAGAATCCAGGGAGGTACAGAAAAAGAGGAGATGGATGGTGGAGGAGCAAAAAGACATTTTATGTCAAGAAGAGCAGAAAAAAACAGAGGTGATGAACTTGCTTTAGGTTTCTGGGTCAGCACAGTCTGAGGCACTAAGTGGGGCTGGAGAACCAGGTCAGCAGTCTTTGGGTGCACCCTTCCTCCCCCCATTTGAAGAAAGTGCAGCCTCAGTGTATTTGAAGCAAGTTTTTCTCAGGTCCCAGATTTCTTTAACCACTTAATTCAGCCCAGCTGTGGGTGTGGGGTGATTCTGCAGAGTCCTGGACCACATCCAGACAGATGTGGCAAAATCAGTCTTTTGAGTAGGCTTGGAACCTGCATCTGAAAAACAGCCCAGGCGATTAGGTACACTTAAGATTCCATAACCTTGACCTGGGATCGTTAAAGAGAGGCCAGCATGTTTGAGCTTAAAGACTCTGTCTAGCAAGAGAGTTGGGATGAGGACACAAAAGAGAATATGTTGACAGAGTGAGTTCATAGTACTGTGATAAGGAAAATGATAGAAGGAAAAGGAACAAATAAACATATGCACTTCCAGTAATGCCAGGCCCAGAGCTGGTTGTGACTCATTCCTCTCAATGTCCTTTAGCATATTGATGTTGCTCTCCCCATGTTACAGAGAAGGAAATTGGTCAAAGAGGTCAACTACTTAGACTAAAAGCTCACTGATTCTTTACACTCCTCACAAAGACAAGGAAGTGCCAGCACAATTTTCAAGCACATTCATAAACCTTGAATACTCTTCCTTTCACCAGTGAAAAATGTCTAAGATCCCTTATAGTAATTTATGCATGGCGATCCTCCTGCCTCATCTTCCTGAGTGTTGAGATGAACAGGTGTGAGCCACCATGCCCAGCCGCCTCTCAGATATTTCTTTTGCTTTAAAGTTTTGCTCTTCTTGATGGATGTCGTATGACATGTGATGCTACATGTATCAGGGCCAGGAGGTTAGGCAAGTGCTTTCCTTTGCTGCTTCCAGACTTTCTCCTTCAAAAATCTTGACTTTGGGGTGAAAAATTATTTTTTTGAGAGCAAGGAGATGAAGTAAACTTGACTCTTATCTCATACCATGCAATAAAATTGCTCAACATTTGCTCTACAGCTCCTTGAAGACATTGGAGATAAGCTTTGCAACTTTGGAGCAGGCATATATATATTTTTAGGCAGGACACAGAAATCACTAACTATAAAAGAATAAATCAGTTTGATTTTATCTCACCTTAAAAATGATTAATTTTTAATAAGGTGATGCATTTGTTAATTTGATTTAGCCATTGCACCATGTGTGCATGTACGTATATATGTGTGCATATGTATATGTGATATAAATATTAAAACATGTTGCAGCTGGGCATGGTAGTGTACACCTGTAATCCCACTACTTGGGAAGCTGTTGCAGGAGGAGTTCAAGGCCAGCCTGGGCAATGCCTCTATCTCAGAATTAAAATAAAAAGGGCTGGGGATGTGGCTAAATGCTCCCTGGGTTCAGCTCCCAGTATTGGAAAACAACATGTCATGCACTATAAATATATGTCAAAAATAACAGCAACAACAAAACCCAAACAGGAGACAAAGCCAGCAGTTTTGCAGAGCTATAAAAGGATGTTCTGGTGAGATTTTGCCATCTAAAGAAAATAAACCTATGTAAAGTGAGTTATTAGAACTGAAACCCCACAGAAGTCATATACTGGAAGAAAATTTGCTTCATATGTATATCTAACAAAGAACTTTAACCCAGAATGCATAGAGAACTCTTACAACTCAATAATAAGGCAACCAACCAGTAAAATCATGGCAATAGAGTCGAATGCACATTTTTAAAAAGAAGATATATAAATGACCCATAAACACATGAGCAGATAGATGCCCAGCATCATTAGTCATCAAGGAAATTAAAACAACTTTGAGATATGATTATGCATACCATTAGAATAGTGAACTAAAAACAAAAAAATGAAAAGCACCAAATGCTGGCAATTGTGGATTAACTGGAAAAAAATCACACATTACTGGAAGGAATGTGAAATTGTATAATCACTTTGGAAAAAACTTTGGTAAGATACTTTTCTTTTTTTAAAATGAAGTTAAACATCCCTTTATTATATGGGCCGATAATTCCACTTCTAGGTAGTTACCCAAAGAAATATATTCACATTTATGCAAAGAATTGCACACGAATATTCATAGCCACTTTGTTCATAATAAAGTCTCAAACTAAAAGCAAAATATCCATCAACAAGTGAAATAATAGCAAGTGTGGTATTTCTATACAATAGAATATTCAGCAAAAAAACGAATGAACTGCGTATTTAACAATACCATGGATGAATATAAATACATGCTGAATAGGAGAAGCCAGATGTTAAAGATTGTAGGAATCCATTTGTACAAAGCTCTAGAATAGGTGATTCCATAGCAGCAGAAGGGAAATTCCTGGTGCTAGGACCAGAGGACTGGAGAGAGGAATAGGGAAGCGTTCAAGTGGTTGTACAGGTCTGCACATTTCCCACTACTCAAGGAAAAATGTTCTAACATGGTTTTATTTATTCTAGGTACAAATTGTATGCCCAATAAAGTGGATTTAAAAAGTAAAAACAGTCTCTGAATAGTCATTTTTAGGCATAAAAACCGGCCTGGAGGACACTGTATACATTTATAAGGTGACAAAGGAGACAAATTGAAACATTTAGGCAAGGCTGTGATCTGGATCACACAGGTTATAAGGATGGCTAACTGAAAGAGTGCGTTTAACATTCCTGTTTGTTTGCTTTATGGCGCTGGGGATTGAACCCAGGGACTTTGCATGGAGCCACATCCCCATCCCCTTTAATTTTTTATTTTGAGACGGTCTTGCTGAGTTGTCCAGGCTGACCTTGAACTTGCAATCTTCCTGCATCAGCTTCCCAAGTAGCTGAGATTACAGGCACGCACCACCATCCCAATATGATGTGTATACACATACATACATACATAAATATATGGGCACACTCATTGTGTGATAGCCAAATCAAACAAATTAGTATATGTGTCACTTCACATATTTTTTGGGGAGGGGTGTGTGCTAGAGCTTGAACTCAGGGCCTTGAGCTTGCTAGGCAAGCGCTCTACCGCTTGAGCTAAATCCCCAGCCCCTCACTGAGGGGCTTTTTACAAAGGAGCAATTGAGACTCCCGAACCATTCACACCCATGCTTCATGAGCTGCATCTAGCTAAGAAAGGTATAGTAGGAAGACTCATGTCCTAAGAGCAGGTAAAATATTCAGAAGTCTGTTCTTACACCTTCTAGTCAGTGTTGTACCGCAGGACCTAACCAGAGCAATTAGTCAAGGAAAAGAAAAGACATCCAATTTGGAAAAGAGAAAGTAAAACTATCTCTATTTGCAGGTTATGTGCTGTCATATATAGAAAATCTTAAGAGACAAACAAAAATTTTTACTAAAACTAGTAGGTGTAGCAAAGGTACAGTATATAATCTCTATGGAACATTCATAAAGAATGCATTACTTGGGTATAAATTTAATGAAAAAAGTACATATTTGTGTAGTAAAACTATAAAACCTTGTTGGAAGAAATTAAAAGTGAAATATAAAGACATCTTATATTCATGGATTGGAAATATTATTACATTGACCTGTATAGATCCAGCACAATCCTTGTTGAAGTCTCAAGTGCTTTTTCATTGCTGAAATTTACAAGCTGATTCTAAAATTTATGTTGAAAATTAAGGGATACAGCAGAACCAATCTTGAAAAAGAAGAGTAAAGTTGAAGGATTTATATTTCCTTATTTAAAAACTCATACAAAGAGGGGTTGGGGATTTAGCTCAAGTTGTAGAGTTTTTGCCTAGCAAGGGCAAGGCCCTGAGTTTGATCCCCAGCACCCTCCCAAAATAAAAACTCACACAAAGGTACAATAATCAAAATATGGTGTAGGCATAAAGATAGGTACATAGATCAATGGAATAGAAGAGAGAGACCAAAAATAAACTCAAATCTATGATTAAAATCATACAATAGGGAAAGAATAGTCTTTTCAACAAAGGGTGCTGGGACAACCGTACACAGGCAAAGGATTAAATTAGGGCCTACCTCACGTCATGAGAAAAGATTAATTTGAGATGTTTCAAAGACCTAAAGCTATAAAACTTCTAGAAAGAAAATGCAGGTGTACATTTTCATGATCTTGTGTTAGGCAATGATTTCTTAGAAATGGCATCTAGAGAGTAAGCAATGGGAATACACAATTTGGACTTCTTC
>PVJO010025843.1:0-22054 GCA_004026905.1 Hystrix cristata
ATGATTGTAAGCAGATATAGCAAATTGTTAAGGTAATTCAAAGATACCTGCTATTTGAGAAAAGCTTATTTAAGGTATGCTCTATACCTTAGCATAATTTGCACACAAATTTATTCTAGTTTTTTGTTGGGTTGGTTGGTTTTGGTTTTGAATTTTAGGTTTGCTATAACTTGATCACCAGTAAAAGGATAAGAAAGTTCGTTGTTTTATAAACTCATTTTCTCCTTTTCACTGTTCTGGACAGCTTTGCCTCCCACTTTCTGGTATTTTTTATACTTAATTCTAAATGCCTGATGTCTCAGAGTCCCACTACAGTTGCCAAAAAATCATAAATCTGGCCAACCTTTCTCCAGTCAAAATTCGTATTCTTGTCAGCAGGTTTCTGTAGTAAAAAGTAGAGTAAACTGGTTATCTTACAGTGATAGTTTGTGATAGAGATGATTCCTAAGACTTAATTGTCTGCGGGAACAATAGGTTTCATTAGAGGGAGGGGGAGGGAGAGAGAAGAAAGGGATTGAGATTGATTGATTTACCCAAACCCCACCGCTACAAAAAAGTAACTCAAAAGGAGATCATTGATTTAAATGTAAAAAAAAACTTAGGAGAAAGTCTTCTAAACTTAGTAAATAGTTCATACCAAGTATTTCTTACAACAGTGTTCATAAAAGGAAAACTTGTCAAACTGACCTTCTCAAAATCGCAAACTTTTCCTCCCCGAACACTGCTAAAATGATGAAAGAGGGGGCTGGGGGCTTAGCTCAGTGATTAGAGTGCTTGCCTTGCAAGCACAAGGCCCTGAGTTTGGTTCCTAGCACCAAAAAAAAAAAAAAAAGCTGACAGATACACAGACTGAGAGAAAGTATTGGTAAATAGCTTATCTGGCAAAAGACTTATTTCTAGAATACATACAGAATTCCAATAATGATTTTTAAAAATCCATTAATAAAATGGGCAGAAAAGATAGTTCACTAAAAAGGATATATGGATGGCAAATAAGTACGTGAAAAGAAGTTTGGTAACACTAGGCATTAGGGAAATGTGAATTTAGACCACATTGAAATATCACCGAACACCTGGTAGAATAGCTAAAATAAGCGGGGTATGATGGCGCGCATCTGTGATCCCAGGTACTCAGGAGACTGAAACAGGAGAATCGCAAGTTTGAAGCGAGCCTGAAGAACCCGTCTCAAAACAAAACAAAAAACAGAAAAGAAAAGCTGGAGATGTAGTTTAGTGGTGGAACACTTGCCTGACATGTGAGAGACCCTGGATTCAGTTTCTAGCAGCACACAAACACATACGCTTGTGTGCGCACGCACTATAATTGAAAAATAGTGGCAGTACCAAATGCTGACCAAGATGTGGAGAAACCAGGTCTCTCACACACTGCTGGGATCATGTTAAATGATAAAGCCACCTTGGGAAAAATCACCATTCACTTCAACAGCAGCATGGAGACTTCTGGTTCCCTGTTTGAGATCTGAGAATCTTGAAGTTTTAACTCCACTCTTAATAAATCAGGCTCAAAATCAACTCTTCATTAGTCCATCAGAGAATTGAGGTCACCGGAAAACCACCAACGTGAAAACGAGACCTAAGCACAGAATCACAGTTACCTGAAGGAGAATCTGCCCAGAGACCACTACTAGAGCCAGCATCAAGTATGAATTAACTAATTGCTGGAAGCTGAGTATGGACTAACTTGAAAGAAAAACTCTTGGAGGCCAGGTCTTGTGAGGAAGGTAAACTTGTGTGAGTTCTACCTGCAGAAGTCTCAGCAGGTTTTCACAGTGAGTATCAGAGGAAGAAAAAAAAGAATCACTTGTAGTTCTGGGGGTAGTAGGGGTAAGTAACCATTTTGAAATAGACCCAGAGAATTTGAAATTTGGTTTTCCGTAACAAAATCCTGGTCTCAAAGGAAACTCGTGGGGGCTGGGGATTTAGCTCGGTGGTGGAGCTCTTGTCTAGCAAGCACAAGGCCCTGAGTCCGATCCCAAGCACCAAAAAAAAGTTTAAAAAAGGAAATTTCCATATAAAAGAAAAGGAAACTTGCTAGAGCTGTTTCACATTACATGTCACCAGAGTTTAACCAACTGACAAAAGGGAAATACTCAACTCCAGCCCGCTGCAGCCTTCTTAGTTCACCTAAGTGGGGGTTGAGGGACTAGGAGAATGACCAAGAAGTAATTGTGAAGACTAAAGTTAAAGGGCCTACTTTCACTAACGGCCTAATCATGAGACTATAGAATGCTCCTTATGTCAGTAAAGGTCTATTCATGGAAGTTTTTTTTGTCTAAAAGGTCATGTCCAAGATTTGCCAGAAAAGGAAGAAAAAAAATAGTGTGAAGTGACAAGATAAGCCTCAGAACTAGACTCAGTTATTAAATGTTGGAATTATCAGGCCGGGAATTGAAAATAACTGATTAATGTGCTAAGAGCTCTAATGAAGAATGTAACATGCAAGAACAGATGGATAATAAAGGCAGGGAAATAGAAGAAATAAAGTAAAATTCTAAAAATACAAACTAACAAACGAGGAATCCTTTTGATAGGATCAATAAAGTGGACCTGACTGAGAAAATAGAAAGAGAGAAACAGAGGGGAAAGGGAGAAAAGTTGATAAACCGTGTTAACATTAATGAAAGCTGAGGTCACTGTATTTCAGACAAAGCATAGTGGTATTATATAATGATAAGAGGGTCCATTCTACAAAAAGACGTAATTTTGAATGTGTGTGTGCCTAACAATGAGGCAGCAAACCAGTAACGGAAGATAGAAAATCCCCATATCCTTGAAGATTAAACAATATTCTTCTCAATCACACGTGAGTCAAAGAAGTCTAAAGAGAAATTTAAAATACTTTCTAAGCCAGGCATGGTGGTGCATACCTGTACTTCCAGCGCTCTGGGAGACTGAGGCAGGAGGGTTGCAAGTTCAAGCCCAGCCTGGGCAACTCAGTGACTTTGCAAGATCTTGTCTCATAAATATAGATAGATGGGAAGGACTGGGAATGCAATTCAGTGTAAGGGCTGTGGGTTCACTTCCCAGTACCAGCAAAAAGAAAAAGTACAAAATAAAAGTGAAAATACAATTTATCAAATTTCATTTAATGAAAGCTTTGAGGGAAGTTTATAGAATTGAATATATTAAAAGGAAAAATCTAAAATTATTAATCTGAACTTCTAGTTTAGGAGACTAGGAAAAGCCCGTTAAATTCCAAGAAGCCAGGAAAAAATTGCTTATAGTTTCCAAAACTTTCACTGTCCTCACATTAGCATATGTAGTTTCACTGCTCACTTTCACATTATTGAATGATGAAGCTTAAATCATTTAAACTACCTAGAGTGAGCATTAAGTTCAACATTGTAGTTGGGTCCAGCCTTTCTTTTAACATAGCAAACAACCTTTTTGCTTTGGCCGCGATTGTCATGGTCCTGAGAGGGATGTGCTGTTGTGTCTGGTCTTCCATACTTGTCGTTAGAAGTTTCTACATATCTAATGTGGAGATATCTCCAAATGTTAGATTCTCAAATTTTTGTTATTCTCGTCGCCTTCAGTGAAGTAGGTCCTTTAACAGTTTCTACCACGTTCTTGTTCTTCAGGATCATAGGTGTGGGAAAATGGGACTTTCCTGACCGGAAAGTAGTAATCATCACTGACTTACTACCTTCATAGTCTACTTTTATTTCATTTCCAATCACACTTGACTTTTTACTGACAAAAATGGCAGTGGATTTTGTTAGTATAGAGGCCATCATGAACACGTTGCGATTAAAATCAAGCACAAGAGATTATGCTTCAATAAAAAGACACAGTAAACATGAGATTATGAGGCTACTGCCAGCATAGCACAGCATACTGCTTTGATAAACTTATAAGTAGAAGGAATACACTCTGATGATCAAAAGTATAGTAGGGTAAATATATAAAGCATCAACATATTCATTATCAAGTATCTGTGCACAATCGTGCACTGTTCTTTTATATGACCAGCCATACAATAAATTTACACCATCATCACCACAAATAAATACTGTGTCGCACTGTGACATCATAATGGCTGCAGTGCCACTAGTCAGTAGGAGTTTTTAAGCTTCATTGTTTTTTTGGCACCACCGTTATATACTCAGTCTGTTCTTGAGCAAAATACTATTTTGTGGTACACTACTATATATTCATCAATACTTGTGAAACGTTAAAATACATTCTATGTTGACAAATCTATAGATGTTTATAGAAATAATTTAAGTAAATGAGTAACATTAATATGTACTTATTTTACCTTTTGAGAAGCAATTTTAACTTTCCATCAGTGATCTAGCTTCAGATTAGGTGTAACCTCTATATCTCAAAGAATCTGTAAAATATTTTTGTATACTGTCCAACAAACATGTATTTGGTTTTTTGGTGTCTTAGATGCCCTCTGTGGGACAGTTGGGGCTGGTATCTTGTTTTCTAGTCCACCAATGAGGAAGAGAGCAGAGAAGGTACTGAGTTGCTTAAGCCAAGATTCTGTTATAGAATCTAAATGTTTGGAAGTTGTCTTAGTTACTTTTTCGTCACTGAGACACAGTACTCAACACCCACAACTGTAAGGAGGATAGATTTGTCTTGTAGTTTGTAGAGGTTTCGTTGCTTGACTCCGAGGCTGGGCAGCGTGGCAGAGGGGCACGGCAGCCAGAAGCAAAGAGAGATCAAGGGAGGAATGAGGGAGCTACACTCTTCCAGGCACACCCCCAGTTACCCAGCGCTTCCCAACTTTATATTTAGTTATAAATTAACTCATCAGTTAATCCACTGGTGAGTATCACACCCCCGTGATCCATTCACCTCCCCAAAGTCCCACCTATGAGTGCATGACGCTTTGGAGGGAATGTCTAGATATAAACCATAACCTAAGTATCAGGGACTTTGTTTGCAGCTCAAGTATCCCAGGCATCTACAACAAAGAGATACAGGCGGGATAAACTTGGCCCAACCTAACTGTGGTGGTCAGTTTTATAAGTAGCATCATGGTATGACTGGGTATCTCATTGGGGTATAAAGAGTAGGGCTAAGCGTTAGCACATCATTCAATACCCTGAGGCCTAAATTGCAGGGCACTTGGGAATTTGGGGGTTTACCCAGATGTAGACAAATTATTGCTACCTCTGGACTTACGTATACAATGGAAGGCGGGATCCTAGATACTTAACAGGGTTGGCTTTAGAGTATGGTAAGATTAAGCCTTAAGGACAGGGAATGTTTCTTTTAATATCCTGTTCATTTCTCCTCCTTCCACTGTCTTACCATAACACAAAGACAGTGGTTTCTGAACTAACCTTATGTGATGGAAAGGAATTAATATGTCAGTCTTAGACATTGATGCCTTGTATCCTTGAGAGTGTGGGAGCATTTCAGTTTGTAGTGTAGTTGATTGGCCATGTTATGCTGTGGTGCTTAACATATTTGGGCTTCCCGTCCTAAAAAAAAAAAAAAACTCTAACACAAAGTATTAGTGGTCAGTGTAGAATTTACTGAGTGTTTCATAGGGAAAAGAGAGGAGACAGTTTGTATGGCAGCACACAACAATAAACCAAAGAAATGCCGTTCTCGATTACTCTGCCTCACAGAGTCCATTATATGCAGCACCCCTCAGGGACATCCTGCTCTCCTCGCTCGGCATTTTCCTATGTCGAGGTTTTGATGGAGCCCATCTTGCGTTTCTGTGTCTTCCTTTGTCATAACGAACACTCTCATGACTCACTCCCTCTCTCAGGACCTTCTCAAAAGTCATTAATATGCAGAGAAATTTAGCTTTAGTGTTGATTATTATTGATTAGTACAAGAAAAATACTTTGCTTAGGGATGATCCATATTCTGTTCTCAGGCATTGTTTTGCGTAATTCAGTTTCTTAAAAATGTCTCTGGTCTGTTTTCTGCCCTCTTTTTGAGAAAGTAGTAAGAGTTTTTATTGTCAAAACGAGAAAACGGAAAACACAAATTGACTGTGACAGTTTTACACTTCAGGGCTTCTCTGTGGAAGGTCAGTTCCTCATATAAACAAAATGCTAAAACAAAAGACAGCAAATGTTTGAGACCGTGTTCACGACAGTGAACATGTACACACTGAGGAGAAATGAAAGGCAGTTTCTCTTTCCTTTCTTCAGTAAGATATGCACTGCAGAGAGGTATGAGCCTCATTTTAGTGAAAAATTCTTCCACTAATAGAAAAATTTTGAATTCATCTACCATTCGCACTCCACAAAGTTTCAGACCCTGATCTGAACAAAAAACAAGAAAAAAAACACAAGATGACACTAATTTTATATGAACCTGAAGTCTATAATCTAACTGTCCTAACCATCTTTATGCTAAAAAATTTAGTATCTTGGGGGTTGGGGGCATGGCTCAGTGGCACTGTGCCTGCCCAGCTTGTGCGAAGCCCCAGGTCCACTCCTAGCACTGCCCCCAGGAAAGAGGTTTTTATGTATCTCTATCAGTATGAAATCAGGAGACTGAACTGTCTCCCTTAGTTTTCAGCCAAATGGGATTTAAACTTTAATCTCATTTTAAAGTGCAGGAAAGGATATGTAACACTGATGTTTGTTTTATGACAAAGGGGAATCATTTCACCATGAAGCAATGGCTGCAAGACAAAGTGATCTGTTAGACTGACTAAAAACAAAGGTGACCCCACCCTCAGCCTAGAAAGTGAGCTCCCCCCCGGGCCGGGCTGTTAACTGTACCCAAATCTTAAACACATCTTAGGTTTCAAATGACCAGGCTGGAGCACGGCACCAGCACAGTCCACAGAGCCAAAGTCGGTTTGTCAGTGTTCATGTTGATCGTGATAAAAGAATCAAAAGCCTCAGTTTTGGAATAGCATAAACATTATTCACCTAGTAAGCAATGATTGAAGTTCTTGTCTAGGATACATGATATAAAAACAGGTCACAAGTTCACTCCCAAATCACTGCTCAGGTTTTTTTAGTCTAAAGCAGTACAAAAAGTTTTCTTTCACATGAGTACAAGTTTTGCACCAGTGTATCTCAAAAATTAATTGTGTCTCCAGCTATAGCCTCTGTTTAAGAGGTTTAAAAATATACCATTCCTATGTCAGAGCCAAGGGAAGTGGGACACAGGAATCCTCTACCCAGAGTCCCTGGGACAGAAAACCCTCCAGAACCCAGTGGGGGTGAGCACATTCAAGTCATGCAGTTTGAGATTATGGGTCTGCGGTGTGGTCTCTTTGTTTCTGTCACTGGGATGTCCCTGTTGGGTGGCTTGGAGGTTGCTGGATCTTCAGCCTCTCAGGTGGCCTGGGCACGGAACAGGTCCATGGGAGAGGGCTTCTGGGCTCCTTTGTAGGCCTGTATGGCAAAACGTGCAGAATCAGCCTTCTGGAGGGGTCTTGGTCCAAAGATGTTCCATTTATCTAGTGAAGTTCTATCCTTGTCCCCACTCCCGGGACCCATGGTGCTAGGATTTGGGCCAGTGAAGGCTGTAGAGGAACCAGAAGTGAACCAGCCTCTGAACTTGTGCTTCGGGGAAGAATGAGGGGTGCTGCTTGGGCTGGACTGGGTGGGTGCAGGCTGCTTCTCTTCTTTGTTATGTCTCCGCACTACATCTTTAGTTTGTGGAGTGCTTCTGCCACTCGAAGGTCCTGGGTCTCCTCGGTGGTGAGACCCTTGTGTAGTGTGTAGCCAGCATCTCTCAGCCCTGCCTGTTGCTCAAAATGCTGAATGCTCTCCTGGGTTTGTTTTGTGATCAGAGGACTCACGATGACGTGAGTAGCTTTAGCCTTCCCCACCGGGACCTTGTCTGCACCGTCAGTGTCCGTTGCCAGGGTCACGGCAGTGGGGGGTACACTGGCCACTCCTTCCCTGCCTTAGGGAGGTGTTGATACTTGGGGAATCGCTGGCTTCCGAGGGTGCTGCCTATGTCCGCTGGAGGAGGAGTCACAGGCGGAGGGTCCTCCGGACACCATCGTAGCTGAATGCGCGGCGGCACATCCAGTGGGCCGCGGACATCTTGCCTAGAGGCCCACTAGGCCCAAGAGCAGGCCCTTCTGGCTGTCTGGAAGCCACTGAAAACCGGGATCCAGGCGCTTTTTCTGTGAAGATTTCAGAGATGAGTCCCTGTCAGCACAGAGAAATGGTGTCACAACTATGCTGACAGGCAGATGCTAATGAGGAACATTGTCCAGCTGCTGCAAATTAGCAAAACTTCCCAGAAGAGTCCATCCAGAGGTTCTGTCCTCCCACTGCCGCCAAGTGCCTGCAGCCCAAACTCTGACACTAAAGAGGCTCCAGCCACCCACATCTCCCGAGAGGTTGTAGCTCCGTCCAGACTCAAGCCATCGTGAGACAGGCAGCAACACTAGCAGCCCCCACCACGATCCAGAGCCTTAGCTCTGTTTTCTGCCTTTTGAACCTTAATGTTTAGGGATATTAGTGTTGGAAAATCACTAGAACAATAGAAGCAGAGTGGACAGAAAAAGAACTATTTGTTGGTTTGTATCATCATGTGCCATGGGTCTAAGGAAGGCACGGCATACTTTATTGGCAATAAAAACATTATAGATCTTGCACTGAATAAATTGTTAGAAAATCACTAGTCAGGCAGATCCATGGGTTTCTGAACAAATTCCAACAGAGAAGAAATGACAAGGATTACTGTAATTAGCCCCATAACTATTTACCAAGTGAATGTATGAGCCAAGCAGCAGTCTCCCATTTGAAATACAACAACATTAAAAACAGAAGAACATCCCTGCCCATGTGAACATTATATTCTCACAGACAGATATAAACACTAAGCAATAAATAGGTCAGTTGTATGATATGTCCGAAAGTGATGTGTATGGGCAAAAAAGTAAAGAAAAGTAATGGAATTTGAGAGTATAGTGGGAGAGGACAGCAGGATTTGCTCAGCGTAGCCCACACTGAGATGACATCTGAGCAGACACCTGGAGAAAGTAAGGGAGTCAGCCATGTGCATATCTGGGGCTCCAGACAGAGTCCCTGGGGAGGGAGTATGAGTAAAGGAACAAAGTGGGCAAGCAGGATTGAAGACAAGTGAGCCTGGGGGAAAGTAACAGGAGAGACATGAAAAGTGAAAGAAGGAGGTGGGGAGACATATTGAAGGTTTTATTGGCTGCTTGATGGCCTTTGGCTTTTCTCTGAAGGGAATGGCAAAATATTGGAGGGTTTTGAGCAGATACGTGCCAAGATTTATGTTATGTAAGTATCCTTCTGGCTGCTGGGTTAAGAGGCCTGTGTTGACTTGATCCAAAGGCCTCGTTCACATGATTTTACATGTCACATCTGCTTAAGAAGCCAGCAGATGTCATATAGACATCGGGTGCAGGGTAGCAACGGAAGTAAAGTTCAAAGCCAGTTACGGAGTTTGTTCTGAGCAATCCTGTTCTGAAATTCCGGAAGCATTTCTCAGTGTGCACAGAAACTTTCCACAGGGCTTACCCATGTTTGTGCTCTAGAAGGTGCTCCTACTCTAAGTACGTCACTCCAAGAATATTAAACAGGCTGTGTTAGGTACAGTCCAGGCCTCTCTGGTGGGCAAAAAAGAATCCTTGAAACCTCATTTCCTTTTTTTAGGATCACTTTAACTGCTTTTTCTCCTAAACATGAAAGAAACTACTTTGAACAAGCCAAGTAAGTATACCTGAAAACTTGATTGAGGCACTGGCACAGAAGACTTTTATCAAAATCATTCAGTCATCATTCAGTGAGTATTTATCAGTCACTCATAGGTTAGGAACTTGCATAGATGCTAGGGATCCAAACAGTAGGATCCTCTGCTGTTTTCTTGTTGCTTACACTCTCTTCAAGGCATCGATTTATACATGAAAGATGATAATGGAATATGACAAGTACTTTGTGATATATATGAGTTAAAGTGTTGCAGGAAGTGGTAATTTACATTGCCTAAAGTGTAGGAGAGGCTTCATGAAGTTTTTCCTCCCTAGAGCCACATTTGGAAGTTGTGGGAAATGCATGAGATGCTCAGGAATCTCGTCTCCTCTAGTTTGGAGTAAGATGTGAATACAGGACAGTGGGGCAAGCAGGTCAAAGTCAGATTACGAAGAGCCTTAACTGCTTAAGGAGATGAGGGCGAACACTGTAGGCAAGGCAGGCGAATCCCATCATCATTTACATCTCTCAGGTAACATTCAGCAGTGTTGAAGATAGATTGGAGAATCACAACGAAGTTCTTTTTTTCTCTATATTGTCACTCTAGTCATGAGGGTAATAAAGATCAGGAGTTTCTCCTCTGGTGTCCTATGGGGGTTGCTATTCAAGTAGGTAGAAAGACAAGAGTTTAAAACACTAACATTTCAGTGGTAGTAGAGAAACAGTAACAGGTGGAAAGATTTCGGGGATAAAACACCAGCGATGTTACTCTGTGTTCCCTATACTGTGACTCTGTCACTTCAGATAGTACACGATAGATGAGCTTCTGACAAATGACACATGTAGTGGCTGTTTCCTAACCTAACATTGTGCTTGCTTTGTGTGCTTATTAGATGCCAGTATCTTTTAGGCAGGAGTCATATCTTTTCATCTTCCAGTGATACAAAAAAGGCAGACTAAGTGCTTAGTGCTTAAATGAAGGGACAATAAACATTCATAAATTACTATTGAAGGCGACAGGTTATCTTTTATAAGCATTTATTAACTATTTAATGATAGCAAGAGATTATGCCGATTACCATTCAGCCTAAACTTTTGTAGCATTAAAACTTTTTAAACATTTAATCTGGTAAATTCCCCCTCCCACAAGTAGGCATAAAGGCTAGAGTACTAGCTTCAAAATACTTTTGTTTTCTTTTGTTTGAGCCTAGGTCTTACTGTGTAGCCCAGCCTGACCTTGAACTCAAAATCCTCCAGCCTCAGCCTCCTGAGTTGCAGAGATTACAGGGATGCACCACCAGTTGAGTTTACAATGTGGGTCAGAGTGTGTTCTCAGAAAATAAAAGTCCAGACCCAGAATATGGGAGGTTCTGGTTTCTATATCAAATCGACAAGGAGGTACTGGTTACCGTGGAGGGGATTCAAGTCTTTAAATCCCAATCGCCAACCTGCGTTCCGGAACCAAAGTACTGCCGTCCCAATTTCTGGGCGGACTCAAAAGTGTGTTACAATAAGTCGATTGCTTTTGCCTGGCAGAGGCCGATCCAGCGAAGTCCGGGCACCCCTTTAGCTAAGAAAAGGTCTAGGACTTCCTTGTTAGGCAGGGAGGTCCACTGCTGAGATTTCGGGAGACAGCGCTGGTTTGCCTGGCAGGTGTCCAAACAGCTGGAGATGCAGTTAAATTTGTAGCCTGGGTAATGTGCGCCTAGCGCTAAACCAAGAGCCTGCACTCCATCCCACAAATGGAAATGGAGTTGAGAGGTGAGAACGCAGAGGCTTGGAAAGGAAGTGTGGGGCAGGGGAGAAAATACCAATGTCAGAGCCTTTTGTTGTTTTTTGTTTGTTTTGCGGTCTTAGGAATTGAACCCAGGGACACTACCACTAAGTTACATAGGTCACACGCCCCCTCACCCCCTTTTTGAGACAGTTTTCTTGCTAAAGTTGCCCAGGCTAGGCTTGAACTTCCGATCCTCCTGCCTCAGTCCCCGAGAGTGGAGAGCCTGATTTTTAACCCAAGGCTGACTGATTACAAAGCCTGCATTTGAATTATAGCACGACGCTTCTTTGATCACTAGACTGAACATGATTCCTTAATGTACTATATCTGGCATCTCCCATGCATCAGTCTTGCATTTGTGAAATGGGCTTAATTCATAATTCACATAGTTGTAAGAGTATATAAAGTATTTAATCTAGTGTTTGCCTCCCAGTGTGACAACTGTGTTATTGTTTGTTTCTACAGCACTTTCTGTGTACTCTTAGTATGTTACTCTTCATGCGATCCTACATTTTGTTCTTTGCATGTGTCTCATTCTGTACATAACAACCTACAGAAGAGGGCATTAAACTAATAGTATATGCTACTTTTTCCTTTCCGTCTCTGATAAACTGCTTTAAAAATAATGAATTTCCGGATTCAGCTTCTTTTCTACTCATTCTCTTAGTTTCCCTTTGCTCATGTCACTTCCTTGCTTAAAAAAAAAAATTTGGCCTATGTAAAACCATTTTGCTTCAATAGCAAAACAATAGTTTTGCTAGCTTGCATTTCTTTCTATTTTCATTCGTGATTTTCACTGGTCTGCCCATTAACCCACATTTTTCAGTACTCTAGTTTAGGTGCTTCACATTCCACATGTCAAAAACCAAACTTGATTTCTTTTTCAAGCCCTAGTCTTCATTCTTCATCTCTCTCAGTCACCCCTGCCAGAGTTCAACAAGGTCTTACTTTATCTGTCTTATAAATGTCTCTCTATTCTATCACCTATTTATTTTCCCCACTGACTTAGTTATATTTCTTCTCAGATCCCATTTCCAATTCAGCAAGTAGGAATATTCTAATGGCCAGGACCTAGAACTAAATATATCAGTCATGCATATATTTAGTTCCTAAGCTGCAATGTCTATTGTGGCACCTACTCATGGCCTTTCTGTGTGACTTAGGTTCCTCGTAGCATAGTGGAGGTTCCCAGAGGGAGCATTCTGGGAAGAAGTATCTGGAGACTGAATGCCATGTGAACCAGGTGAAAGCCTCTTTTGTTTTAATTCTTTTAAACTTTTACCTAGACTCACAAATAACCAAGTTTATTTCTGCTATATTCTATGAATTACAAGCAAACCACCAAAAGACCAGCTAAACCCAATTCAAGGGGAAGATAATTAAAACTCCATCTCTTTATTACAGAATATCAGAGTCACCTAGTGTAACTGAATATGGAATTGAAGTTAATTTTGAAAGTACTATCTGCCATGTGCATGTATGTGTACATATGTAGCTATATTTATATTGTGTGTAGATGTGTGTTGTGTTTACACATAGAAAGATGGTGTTTTTTCCAAAAAAGAGCAATATTAGTAAATTAGTTTCAACTTTATGTCTTGCTTTTTGGTTTTCCCATATCAATGCCTCTTCTTCTCTTTTTTCCCATTATTTTTATAGTAGCTCATGTAGCTATTGTCCTCAAAGACAGAGCAACCACTGCAAATGACATTTACTACTTTAAATATCATAGAATGGAAAGTCTACTCAGTTCTTTACCCTGGCCAGTGGATCTCTGTGAAGAGGAAAGTAGTCTGGCTTCTCAGCCTTAGTTACTAGTCAAAAGATAGGACACAGAGTTTCTTCTTTTTCTCTGTATTTTGGATTACACATTTAATCTCAATTTGCTGAGATTCCCTGGAGCCTATTAACAGATTGCCAGTCTTCTTTATAGTATCTCATTTCCTGGATTCCAACTAATAACTTTTCCACCATGCTTATGTTGCATTTTGCTACTGAAAGAACATTACTCTTGCTCTGTCTCAAAAAAAAAAAAAAGACTCTTACATACTTGGATAGTAGAGGCTGAGATTTAGCATGTACCAAGGACTTTGGGATACTGTAGCTGCGATGGTCTGCTAGAGTGAGACAGGGCCAGAGAGAATTGGTGCCTTATGTTCTTGTTAACCTCATTTTACTATAATGTAATTACCCAGGTTAAGAAAAAATTTCAGCTGAAGAATTAAATTTCTAATTCTTTGCACTTCCAGAATAACCCTACTTTCAGCTGGTAGTTACTACTCTAGACATACACACATACCTCAGTATCCCCTCAACCCACAGTGCTTCCCAAATTATGTGCCATTTTGACTTTTTGGCATTATCTATGTACTGCCTTACCATCTTTTATTAGGTTTTTTTTTTATTGTTGCAGTAAAAAAATCACCACAAACTTAGTGGTTTAAATTCATTATTGTTCTGGAAGTCAGAGGTCTGGCATGGTGTCACTAGGCTAAAGTCAAGGCACTGGCATGGCCGTGGTCCTTTCTGGATATTCTTCGGGAAAATCCATTTCTTTACCTTTTCCAGTTTTTAGAGGCCACCCTTATTTGTGACTCATGACTCTCTTCTATCTCCAAATATATCACATCACTCTGACCTCCACTACCGCCTCCTTTTTCTGCTTTTAAGGATCCCCATGATTACACTGGCCCACCTAGATAATCTAGAATAATCTTCCTATTTTAAGGTTGGTTATTAGCAATTTTAATTTCATCGTCAAGCTTAATTCCTTTTTGCCATGTAAAATAACATGTTTATTATCTTGAAAAAAATATTTGAATAATGATATAAAACCACCTGCAAATTATCACTTAATCTATAGATTCTTTTCAAGGTGAATAATATCCAAAGCAATATAAAGTAATAGATTTTAAATAGTATTCTCCACTTACTATATTGGCAAAGATTAAAACATTTGACAGTATATAATAAAATGTACAAAAATATGCATATTCATTCACCATTGGTATGAATTTGATAAATATATCAAAAATTAAAGTGACCATCAGTTTTTGCCTACCATTTCCACCTCTGTGAGGTAAATGCCAGATATTCCTTGCAATATCGTTTGTAATTTTGAAGAAAAGAAAAAAGGTAATGATCTGTAAAAATAGCTCTGATACATAAATTGTATCTGTAGGTTAAAATAATAGCCATTTCTTTCACATGCGTAGGCAGAGGTCTCCTAGTTCTGGCCAAAATGAAGTGGCCCCATTTCTATGTAGTATTCCCTCTTACTAGTAGAAGATCCTGGACAGAACAGACAAATGTCAGAAGATTCTGGAATGTGGGGAAACAATGGAAGACTGCCTAGGAAATTCATAAAAGTGAATTAAGAACTGAGATGTACTAGTCACCTGACCTCTGGATAATATTTGCTTCATTTCCTGTTGCTTACAGACATTTTGATAAGTAGCAAAGTGTGTTTAAAAAATCTTTAGGGACAAATGGCAAAGTCAAATCATCCCAGGTCTCTACACATTTACTCCATAGGTTTGGATTGATGCACTTGTGGATGGGATGGCTGAAAACTAGAAAGTCTTTGGGGAATTTCAGGCTTCTAAGGGCATATTATTATAAAACTATCCCTGTGGAAGTAGGTGAGAAATATAATTATTTTTTATTAAAAATTCTGTAATTTTACTTGAAAGACATTAACAAAATGGTGAGACACTTGGCTCACATAGTATTTACTGAGGAAATCCTTTTTTTTTTTTTACAGTCTTCAAACTTGAAATTTATTATTCAAGGCAAAAACAAAAGTATCAAAAAGTGAAAAAATTGTGGCAAAATACATTGTATCTGTTGCCTTTATGTCAATCTTTGTCTCTTTAGTTTAATGACAGGAAAATTTACATTTTCTCTTTTTTACATTAACTAATGTTGTCGTAACTAAAATGACAGTCATTGATACTTTCCTTATTTAAGCAGCAACATCCCTTTTAATGATGGTGTCTAACTTCTGTATAGAGCAAGCTCTGTAGCCCTGAAGTGATGGTAGTTCTTTTTTTTAATAGATTTTTATTAAAATTTATCCAAAGTTACACAAACTTACAGGCCATTACACAAGCTTACAGATCAGAATAAATTGTACCTTTTGCTTATGACAGTGAGCAATGTAAACAACCACCTACATACAGCAGTAAGTCACAACTATATAGAGTTACTATAGTACCCAGTGTACGTGTCACTGATTTAAGTTTGGGTTATTAGGTTCTTATTTTTAAGATATCATTATTTGAGGAAATCCTTTTGAAAGCAGTAGAATTTGAAAGACTCGGGAGCTAACAGGAGGAACAGGTATTTTGGGAAAGAAAGATACATGTATAGAATGACTCATAGTCCTTTTACACAGGGCATGCTCGGGCAAGGAAAGAAGGTGCCTTCTTGGATCTGTTTCTTCGTTTTTATCATCTCTCTATTCCTTGGAAATAAAATGATTCACTTTGGGTTGACTCTGGGAATCAAACCTATTTTCTACAGGATTTCTACTTTTTAAATTATTAAGAATACATTGAATTCCATTATGAATTCCTTCACCGAACAATCCTTCTCCAAAATTTGTCATTCCCTCGTCCTGCTCTCTCTTTCCCAGTGTCTCCATTCTTCCTTATTCCCATCCTTTTCCTGCTAGTTCTTCTGTGTAGTAGCAGCAGTGCCTCTGTTTTACCTAGAAGCAGATCTAGCATCAATGTCTTAGTTATTTTCTCATTGCTATGACAAAACACTCAACATCCACACGTTAAAGGAGGAAAGGTTTATTTTTAGCTCACAGTTCATAGAGGTTTCAGTCCCTAGTTGGCTGGTTCCAAGGCAGGGCGGCACAGCAGAGGGGCATCGCAGAGGAGAAACATCCATGGAGTGGCAGGCAAGAACTGCAAGCAGGATATAAACCCTCCAAGCTGTGCCCACAGTGACCCACCTCCTCCCACCAGGCTTCCCCTCCCAACATCACACCCAGCTATAGACCCATCAGCAGACTAATCCGTTTTCTTTTTTTTTTTATTTTAACGGTACATTTTAGATGTACATAGTGGGATTCATCATAGGGGATTTGCACTTGTACATAATATATCTTGTTGTTCCCATCCCCCTCCCCTCCCTTCACCCACTGTTCCCTCCTTATTTACAGAAGTTTTGTTTCTATTTTTTCCTTTAATCCATTTTCACACACCCTTGATTCACTCTCACACACTCATGATCCAGTCACCTTTCAAAAGCCCCGCTTATGAGTACATGAGGCTTTGGGTCGGGGGGCATCTAGATATAAGCTGAAACAATCATTGCCCAGGATCTAGCTCTGGTGACATTAGCCACAGTGTCTGGGCCTGCAGCAGCAATAGCATGTCTGCCCTTAGACTGTCTGTGAACCTCAAGTTGCTCCTGCCTTCATAGTCACCATGCTTAGCCCTTTAACCTTACTAGATTTTGTGAGCAGTTTAGAATTACCCAGGATTGATTCCATACTTGAAAGTAAGAACTTAGACTGATAGAAACATTTATAAAAGCATCAGCTATGTAACAGGATCTAGTGCTACAAACATAAACAAGACAGTCCTTTCTGGCAAGGAATTCACAGTGGAATTGGCAGAAACTGGCAACTAAAGAGATAACAAGATTTCTGCTATCAATAGAGATAGACTAGGTAATTCAAGTCAAACTCTGAGAAAACTAGAAAATTAGATAAAATTTAAAAAAATCTGCTTGAAGGCATAAAGATGTACTAAAATAGAGGATAATTACCAAGTCGAGAATGTAAAGAAAAAGGGGTTCAGAGGTTTGAGTGTGGAATTTGGTGCTGATTTCCCCTGGAGGTTTTTCCAGTTTGGGAAGAGATAGCTGAGAGATGCAGAGATATTGAGCAGCACTCGTGATGTTGTTGTAGGGATAAAGAAAAAAAATTGAGATCCAGGGTCCACCAAAAGGGAAACCTGGTAGACTATCATGGCCTTTGTTTGGAAGGCCAGAGAGCTAGACACTCATTCACCTTTAGTCTTAGGCTACATAACAAGGTTTCAGTGAACGGTGGGCTACATGCAGGACAGTGGTCTGTAAGATTTTAATGGAACTGAAAAATTCCTATTGCTGTTGTAATGTTGTAATGTAACATGCTACTCCTGATTGTGGTGATGCTGGTATAAGCAAACCACCGCCAGCTATGTAAAGTATAGCAATACAGTTATGTATAGTACATAAGACTTAATAAATGACTGTTACCAATTTTTGTACTTACTATTTATCATTATTTTAGGGCTTACTCTTACTTATATAAAAAAATGAACTGTAAAGTAGTATGCCATGTTTTGCTGGCAGCAGCCTTACACATTGCATTTTTGCCCAGTCACTTGATTGCATAAAGAAGCTATGTTGAGTGACTGACCTAAAGTCAGAGCATCTACGTTTGTGTACGTAAAGTTTGCATTACAATGAAAGCACCTAATGATACATCTCTCAGAACATACTGGTGTTGTTAAGCTGCACATCAGTGTCTTTTCTGTATATTGGGTGGCCACTAATGGTGGGCTGCTGAGCCAGGTATCAGAACCACATAAAACCTGACATATTCCATGCTCTCAAAGAACTCTGAATCTTTTAGGGAAAAGCAGATGTATGAGCCAGTGAGTAAAACTGAACATCGTGGGGCCTTGCGAAACAACAGGACACGCAATAGGGGGCACAGAGGAAGAAGGTCAATTCTCTTAGGAATTAATCTTGCAAAAAGGGATCATTGCAGAGCCAAAAGTCTGTTGTGTTGGGGAACTTTACCATTTGTTAGTAAATGGCTGATTCAAAAAGCAAAATCTGATGCCTGCTTTTCTGTTGGGTCTTGAAATTTGGGAGGTGTAATTTGTTTTTTAAGTTCTTTGTATATTTTAGATGTTAGTCCTTTGTCTAAGGAGTGGCTGGCAAAATTTTTTTCTCATTCTGTAGGTTGTCTCTTCACTTTTTTGGTGATTTCCTTTGCCGTGCAAAAGCTTTTAAATTGAATGTGATCCCATTTGTTAATTCTTGGTATTATTTCTTTTGCAATGAGGGTTTTACTCAGAAATGCTTTGCCTATATCTATGTCTTCAAGAGTTTTACTATTTTATCTTCCAAGAGATTGTTTCTGTTCTAATGTTTAGATCTTTGGTTCATTTTGATTTTAGCTTGGTGTATGTTGAGAGGTACAGATCTTAGTTCAACCTTTGGCTGTGGACAGTCTGTTTTCTAAGCACCGTTTGTAAAAGAGACTGTCTTTTCTCCAGTGAAGGGATTTGGGCCCTTTGGCACAGATCGTGTAACTGAGTATGCCTGGAGTTTTTGTGTATCTTTTATTCTGTTCCATTGATCTGTGAGTGTGCTTTTTTTTTTTCCCCCAATACTATGCTGTTTTTATGACTGTAGCTTTGTATAACTTGAGGTCTGGGATTGTGCTGCCCTCTGCCTTGCTCTTGTTGCCCAGAATTGCTTTTGCCTTCTGGTTCTGTATGAATTTTAGGACTGCTTTCTCCAGTTCTGTGAAAAATGTTACATATTTTGGTTGGGATTGCATTAAATCTGTATAACAGTTTTGGAAGTACGGCCATTTTAAACATATGGGTTCTGCCTATCCTGGAAGAAGGACATCTTTCCATTTTCTGATACCCTCTTTGATCTCCTTTTTCAGAGTACTATAATTTTTGTTGTAGAAGTCTTCCATTTCCTTGGTTAGATTAATTCCCAAGTAGACTAAAACCTTGGTTTGTGAGCATAATTCATTCCAGAAACATGCTTGTAATAAAGTACTTGTATATCAAAGCAAATTTCCCCATAAGAAATAATGCCAATTCAGATGATTCATTTCACAACCCAAAAAATTCATACAAAAATGATGACAATACTGTAATATAATACAAAATAATAATGAAAATACAAAATACAAAGAAAAATAAATTAACCAGGAGGGTTATTAGGTAGGACGACTTTCACTATCATTTGTGGAATCACTGCTGTCTTTTGGTTCAGTGGAATAATTTTCTTTTCCTGCAATTTTAACAAGAAACCTATCCAATGACACTTATTTTTGCTTACTTTTGTGGAAGAGTGACACTGCATGGTTGTTAAACAGATTCATTGTTCTCACTGCTTATTTGGGTTGTGCTTTTCTACAAAATTTTGCACTGTTTCCTACATTTTACACATCTCCCTAATCTCATTTGAAGTGAGGGATTCCTCCACCTGCTCTGCAGAAGAGATCTCTTCCATAACCTCTTGCTATTGGGAGATGATCACCAACGATTCCGCAGAGAGAAAAGGAGAGGGAGAGGGACCACTGGCTCAGTTTTGATCATGTGACATTTGGTATCACATACTACTCGTCTTACAAGACATCACTCATTTTTCAAATTAAAATTTATTAGAAATGTTGACTTGTCTTGTGGAACATTCATAGAACAAGTTATATATAATACAAGGTTTTACTGTATTTCGTTTTTTATGGTGCTATTTTGAAAGGTATCGTTTTCCCTAATTTCCTTCTCAGTGAGTTTATTTGCATGCAGAAATGCTACTGATGTTTAAGCGTTGACTTTATGTCTTGCTACACTCTGAATTGGGTTATTAGTTCTAGGAGTCTTTTGGTGGAGTTTTTGGGGTCTTCTGTGTAGAGGATTATGTCATCTGCAAATAATGATAATTTAACTACTTTCCCTATCTAAATCCAAATCCTTTTTATTTCTTTCTCTTCTCTTATTTCTTTCTCTTACTTCTTATGAAAAAATACATTTGGCCAGTAAATACATGACAAATGTTCAACATTGCTGGCCATTCGAGAAATGCAAATTAAAACAACATTAAGATTCCATCTCACCACAGAAAAAATAGTTACCATCAACAAATCAACCAGTAATGAATGCTGGTAAAGGTGTAGGGAGAAAGAAACACTTCTTCATTGTTGGTGGGACTGTAAACTGATGCAACCACTATGGAAATCAGTATGGAGATTCCTCAAAAAACTAAAAATAGAAATTCCACTTGAACCAGCCATGTCCCTTTTCATATCTTCCCCAAAGAGTTAAAAACATCATACCACAGTGAAGTATGTATACCCACGTTTGTAGCAGCACAGTTCATAATTGCTAAATCTTGGAAGTAGCCTATATGCCCATCAACAGATGAATGGATAAAGAAAATGTGGTGCTACTGGAGTACTACTCTGTTGTAAAGAAAGATAAAGTTGAAGCCTTTGTAGTAAAATGGATATACCTTGAGACCATAATGTTAAGTGAAGTAAATCAAACACATAAGCTTGGACATCATATGGTCTCTCTTACATGAAAAAATTAGTATGTAAATAAAGTATGAGATAAAAGACAGCTGATAGGGAGAGAGAGCGAGAGGGAGAAAGTAATTGTAAGTACATATATTTCTGCTGTTGGTTTCTAGTTTCACTCCAGTATGGTATGAGAGTTCACTTTGCAGGATTTCCATTTCTTTGGCTATGTTAGGGTCTTTGTTATTGCCATGAGCACAGTCTATTTGGGTGAATATTTCTTGTGATTTTGAGAAGACTGTGCTCTCCAGTTCTGACACACAGTGTGGCACTCCACTTGACGCACGATGTTGCTGATTTTGACTGTTCCTTTGTAGATCTTTGTCCTTTTCTAGTTATCAATTACTGAGGGAGGTGTTTTGAAATTTTCAGTGATCTGTGGTTTTCCGTTTAGTTTCATGTTTCTGCCTTATGTGGTTGGGTTCTTTGTTTAGTGAAATATGTATTAATAACTGTTGGTTCTTGTTGGAGAACTGCCTTTTATATCATTATATGATCACTGTAATTCTTGTTTGTTTTGAGGTACAAATTGAATACTGTCAAAGTAATATAGTTTCAAAATGTGGAGTCAATGCTAGACTAGTGTGTTTATTTACATAACTTTCTATTTGATCTGTGTTTTTATGTTTACATTATATTGTGTTTTCTCAAGTATTTGTACACTTTTTAATTGATAAATCAAAGGCAATTTTTTAAAAAAAAAGTAAAATCTATCACTTCTTAAGAAGATGACAACCTGAAGGAGATGTAAAACAAATGATCCAGCAGAGGCCTAGGTAAAAAATCAGGGTGAAGTAAAAAGAAAAAAAAACAAACAAACAAAGTCCACACAAATACTTTTATCATGGAGTCACATTGTACATGCAAGTCAAAGAAGCCTGTTTTTCAAGGAGAGTGTGTCCTCTTGTGTCACCTGCTTCTGAGGCTGTGTGAGAAGAGAATACAGAGTTGATAATTGATTTTGACAACATGGAAGTCATCAGAAACTTTAGAGAGTCATTTCAAAGGAAAAGTAGGCATAAAGCTAATTGGAATGGATCAAAGAGAGAATGGGCAGAATGAAGTCAGCAAAAACTTCTGAGTAATATTTTTCAGTGAATGGGAGCAGAGAAATGGAATGGTAGCTGGAGAGAAAAGACAAATTTGGTTAGAGTCATATGATGGAGAAGATTTTTCATGTTGGCAGTGGGAACACCTGAAGATTTCAGAATCAAAAAATTCATTAAAAACAGTTGAAAACAGGAAAATTTTTGCCGGCTGTCCCTCAGATAAAGGTCTAACATCCAGAATATATAAAGAACTCAAAAA
>PVJO010025844.1:0-22022 GCA_004026905.1 Hystrix cristata
TGGTGCCTTAGTCACTTTCCTCATTGCTGGGACACAAAACCTGATACCCCCAACTGAAGAAGAAGAGGTTTACTTTAGCTCATGTTTCTAGTCCACAGTCAGTTGGATCCAAGGCAGGACAGCATGGCAGAGGGGCCTGGAGGAGGAAAAGCTGCTCAAGGCATGGCTGACAGGAAGTGAAGAAGTAGTGTGCAAAGGGAGGAGCCAGGGAGGGAGATAAATCCTTCCAGGCTACACCCCCCCAGGGACCCACCTCTTCTGACCAGGCCCCACTTCCTAACACCAGACCAGCCCTAGCACCCCCATAATCCAATCACCCTCCACAAGCCCTGCCTCTCAGCACAGGAGGCTTTGGGGACACATCCAGATATAAACCATAACACTCAGAGTTCAGTTTGGTCCTGTTAAGTCTAAAACACTTACAACATCCAAGCAGACAGTCCACGTTAACAGACGCACAGATGTGGCATTCAAGACAGAAGCCTGGACAGGACATCAAGCAAGTACAAAGAAGCACACGTCATAGAACTGGATGAAGACAGCAGGGAGGAAGTGGAAATATAGCAAAAGGCTGAGGCTGGGCTGGGACCACGTCAACCATGGAGAAGTTGGTCAAAGGAAGTGAATTTAGCAAAGCAGACTGAGAAGGAGCAGCTAGTGAGGTAGGGAAAGAAGAAGGAGGCATCCTGGAAGCCACAGGGAAAGGTGTTCCCAGGAGAGCGTGACCAGCCACAGGCAGCTGCTGATGGGACCAGGAAGATGAGACTGAGATGGTCCAGTGGCTCTAATACCTTGGACATCCATCATTAGGGTCACAGGAAGACCAACAGGACAGAAAGATGGGAAGAAAAGTCTGACTGGAGTGGGTTCCAGAGAGCCTTATCCAGTTACCAATTAACTGGAATACTGAGAATAGAGCAACACATTCACTGAGACCAGGGGAGATGCAATCAACAGAACACGGGTACGCACGAGTGTAATCCCAGCTATTCGAGAGGCTGAGGGAGGAGGATTGCAAGTGCAAGCCTGAGCACATTAGCAAGACCCTGTTTCAAAATAAAAAATAAAGTGGGCTGGGGATGTAGCTCAGTGGTAGAGTGCTTCTGGGTTTGATCCCCAGTACTGAAAAAAAATTTAAGGAAAAATAAGAGATGAAAGAAGATGCTGTAGATTAAAAAAAAAAAAAAAGATGAGACATATCAACTACAATTTGTGGACCTCACTTAAATCCTGATTCAAAAAATGAAAAGAAAAACAGTTGAAAATGTGAACATGAGCTGAACACTCAGGTGGGGTGGGGTTTTTACTGCAGTGGTGGCGGTGGTAGTAACACAGTGTTATATTTTTGAGGTCCATGTACCTTTTAGAGCTGATACTAAATTATTTATGAATAAAATGATTGATGTCTTGGATTTGGATCAAAAAAGACAGGAGTGGGGTGGGGTAATCACCTGAGAGGTGCTAAATGCTGAGGCTGACGAGGGTACCTGGGGATTCAGGACACTTTTCTACCTCCTTTGGTGTATGTTTGACTATACGAAGGCAGGAAGAAAAAATGGGGAAGAAAGAACTGTGGACAGTAGGAGAGCAACGGGGACAGAAAGGAGGTTGTAAATCCTGGACTCTAGACAGGGCCATGGTCATGGCTTGAAAGCAATTCAAGGTGCTTGGTTTGGAGTCTGTCCCCAGCCACAGCTCAGACAAGCGTGCACAGAGATACCCCATGACAAATGGTCACCAGGTGGTGTCAAGTGGGAAAACAAGCAGATAAGAACTGCAGTTTTGCAGCACAGAGAGGGCAAAGGCTCCAGGACAAGCACAGGTGGGCTCTGCAGGGAAAGGGTGGCCAGCCCCGCTGCTGTAGAACATTCAAGACCAGGTGAAGGGGAGACAAGGCTCACAGAGACACAGAGGAGGCTTCAAGGCTGAAGACAAAACTGAGGGCTGTGTCACCTGTGCAGTCCTCACCTCCAGCCCTCCCCAGCTTGGCACCTACCTTGGGGGCCTCACCCTTGCTGCCCGGGGGCAGCCGCAGCACCCAGAAGTTCCGGTTGCGTAGCAGGTTCTCCAGGTTCTCCAGCCGCCGCTGCAGCAGCCCGTACTCCTGCAGCAGGGTCCCCAGGACGGCCCACTTGCTCTCCATGTGGTTGCCAAACTCCACAGCCGTCTTCTCGCAGTCGGCCAGCTTCTTCTCCGCCGTCCCCGTGCGGCCCTCCAGGTTCAGCAGCTGGCTGGCCTGGGCGTCCACCTTCCGCTCCACAGCCTGAATGGCAGCCACCACGGTCCACAGCGAGATCTCCGCTGTGGGCAACTGCGGCTCTCGCATCATGCGGTCAGGGAAGACGGGAGCCCGGTCTGGGAAGGGTGGAAACTGAAAAGGCATTGGTCGCCGGGCATCCATGTCCCATTCTTGAGCCTGTGTGCCGAGGGAGAAAGTGACAGCCAATGACGATATGTGCAGGAGGGCAGAAGACAATGAATCAAATGCCACAGGTCCACTTTCTTCAGCTGAGCCCATGAATGGCCCCAGCCACAGCTAGAGCAGCCACGCACTCATCCAACCAACCTCTCTCCCACTTCTACCTGATGGAATCAGGCCGGTTACTAGTTTGCCCACCTCCACCTTGGCAGGCCAAAGCCCTGGACCCCCGCCTCCAATGTCACAGAATTTTCTCTGAATAGAACAGCTGCTTTGTTCGTGAGCTGGAACTGCTCAATCGCAAACTTCACATTTGCTTCGCGGTTTTTGTTTCAAGGATATGAATTTTCATGCAAGTTGTCTGACAGTAATCTCCCCAGCGATCTCTCACAGGTTAGGGCAGGAATGATTATCTCTGCTTTAAAGCTGATGAAACTGAGGCACCGAGAAGCAGCTGGTCATTCCACAGCATTACTTGTGCTGCCAAACTGCACGCCCCTAGGTGCTGCAGGGTACTTGGTGCTTGTGGCGCCACCCTTTCAACCAAGGCTGGCGCCAAAGGAGACCAGAGCGCCCAGGCTAGAGGGGAGAAGAGCACCTGCTTTTCTTTTTATTCCATATAGAACTATTTTTCCTAAGTATTTTGCAAAATGAAAGTAGATTTAAGCCAGGTGTGATGGTGCACGCCTGTCATCCCAGCACTCCGGAGGCTGAGGCGGGAGGATCATTGTGAGTTCCAGGACAGCCTGAGCTACATAGAGTGTTGAAGGCCAGCCTGAACTACACAGCAAGACCCCATCTCAAAAAAAAAAGAAAAAAAAAAGAGAATAGATTTACTAAAAAATGTCACTCATTAGAAAGGATGGGACATTTCTCATTCCGATGAGGGCTAAGGGGGACAGAAAAGCTCTGGGACCCTCTTCTGACTTCCCGGGAAAGGGGTGCTCGTGGCCTGGTGTCGCCCCCTTATCTCCTGCACAAGACCTCCCCTCAGCAGCAGTAGGGACAGGTGGGGAGCTGAGCCCTATGGGTGGACGGTCTGTTTCAGCACCCAGGGATCCATCCCACGTGGGACAGGAGGAAGTGTCACTTTCTGTCCTCTTCGTCCCAAAGAAACAGTCCTCGGGCTGGGAAAAGTGGGGTCCTGTTCCTTGCGGGTGAGCTACACAGGCCGATGACAACCATACCAGCTACCCTCTTAAACTCAGAGCAACTGGGACAGTGAGGGCCATGCCAGGGAGCTGGGACTCCGTCCCTGCCTGGAGAGACGAGGTCGGGCCCTGGGAAGGCCAGCCTGGCCGAGCGAGGGGCGGCTGTGTCTGTGCCAGGAGGCCCCTCTCGGCCCAGCCCCGAGAGAGGATGACAGTGTGGAAGTTCAGCAAGGGGGCCCAGTTTAGGTTCTGCAGGTTTGAAGACCTAGAGCCGAAACATGAAGAAAACCAGTACACCCCCTCCCGGAGGGCTTGTTAGGGGAGGCCAGCTCAGACGCCCCCGGAAGTGTGCAGGCCTTTCAGAGCCCCTGCCACTGTGGGGACACCGGTGTCTGACGCCCAATGTGGGAACGCTGGTGCTCAGACTGGTTAGCACACCCCAGGGATTCGGAGTTAACGGCTCTGGGACGCGGCTTGGGCGTAGTCAGGCGTTTGCAAAGCTACTCAGGCGATTCCAAATGCAGCCAAGTTTGCCAGCCCGAGACGACAAAGTCCCCTGCCTGTGGCCCTTCCCGAGCTCAAGCCAGGAGCGGAGGAAAAGTAGACGGATCCCTCGTTGTTACACAGAGAAAGGCGGCAAAGGCACATTTCAGAATTTCTCCGTGTAAGCACGGATGAGGCGTCGCTTCCCGCGCGGGGCACCGGGCCTGCGGGCAGAAGCCCGCGCGGGGTCGCGATCGCGCGCGGGGCCAGGCCGGGCCGCGAGGGCCCCGAGCCCCGAGGGCACCGCGCGCGACGCGGGGCGCGGATCGCGGGGCCTGGCGCGGGGCCTGCCCGGGCTCGGCGGTCGCGGGCCGCGCGCCCCGGCCCTGCCGCGATCCCCGCCCCCACGCGCGGCCATGGCGCCGGCGGCGGGCGGCGGGCGGGCGCTGCACCCACCTGCATGGGCGGCATCCCCTCGGCCATCTCCGCGCGCAGCGCCGGCTCCTGGTGGCAGACCTCGTCCGGGGGCAGCGCCTGGGCCCAGCTCCAGCTCCCGCCGTCCAGCCCCAGGCCCTGGATGCCCAGCTGCTGAGGCTGCGGCCGTGTTGACACAAACTGCATCCTGGGAGTGCTGTTCCCCGCTCGGGCCGGCCAGGCAGAGGAAGAACGTTTTCAAGGCGCCTTCCCCCTCGCTGGGGCCGGACAGCTCCATCTACAGACCGTAGGAGCAAACTGTCCCCTCGGCACCGCTCCCCGCCCTCCCGGCCGCGCCAGCCAATAGCCGCGGAGCCCCGCCCGCCGCGGGCCGGCCCGGAGGGAGTGCCGGGGCCAGCCAGGGCCCGCCCGCGGCCACCGCCTGGCAGGGAGCGGGGCGGGGGCCGGATTGTTGCGGGTCCTGCAAAGGCGCTGGCATCCCGGAACACCGTGCCTGGCCCCGCGGAAAATGTTACCGAACACCTCCGATGCGCCAGACATTGTTTCAGGCGGAGGGTGGGCTCTGTGGTTGCATCCACCTGAATTTAGAGTCCAAAATCAGCACTGACTAGCTGGGACTTCTGAGCAATTTAACTTCCCGGAGCCCTGCGTGTTCTATAAAATGAAGGAAATGATGACTAGTCTATTTTAACGTTGTAAATTTAGATGAGATGAGAATCATGCCTGTGGGCGCATAGTAGGCACTTGTAGTCCACCCACAGCCCACTCAGGAGAAGCCTTTGTCATTAATTGCCACATAGTGTCTACTCGGCCTTCCTAGATGAGTGGTCCTTAGGACAGAAATCGCCAAGACTTACAAGCGAGTGGAGAGGCAGACCCACCGGTACCCGAGCCGAGCGCCAGCCACCTCACTTGGTAAAATAAAGAACGTTAAGGGCCCAAGAAGGCGTGTGCTTAGAGCACTTTATTCAGGACGATTGTCAAGTGCTTTCTCTGTCAGGCACACTTCCAGGGTACAGAGATGGGCATTTCCTGGACTTAGTATTATCCTCAAGGAGTTTAGGGGCTGGGTAAACGTTATGCACCCAGAAGTCAGTGATTTCTTTCTGTTTCTGACTATACCCCTCCCCACTGTAAATATCATGTGCGTTATTATTATGGGGAACCAAGCAAGTCCTGTCTGAAAAGCTCCAGGCTGACTCGCTTCTACCCTGCAAGCCGCATCTCACAACACACACTGTGCCCTGAAGAGCACCAACTATCTTCTCTCTTCCCTAGCGGTGGGAAATGGAGGATTGGATTAATCCTGAGGGTTCAAGGTATCTTTTCAGGATGAAACAGTTAAGACTACTTCCCTTCCCAGCATTTAATGAGTTAATAACCGTGTCTTTTTTTATATAGCAAGACATGGCTGTGGTGCATCTCTACACAGCCATCCACACCTTCCTCCCCAGAGTGGTCACACAGAGCTAGAGGCCCAGCTCACTGTCACATGTGAAGAGAGCCACTCGACTCATGGAATTAAGCCACAGGCTTCACTGTACCAGCATTATTTTATCACTCTTAAGCCCAGCACCAGGGCTGTAAACACAAGCAGGAAAGTAGCCAATGAGGGAAGAGCCGCTTCCCAGAAGAGAAACCAGAAGAGCATCAGGGATGGCTGCTGCAGTCCTACAGCTCCCTGTTATAGGTGTCCCAGTGACCCAGGACTGATGGGCTGAGGGGGAAAGAGCTCCTGCCCTGGGAGGCGTCATCACTGGCTGGTTCCCAGCAGTCCCTGGTTAACTCTGAGGCAGGTATTGTTAAAGAACAGAATGAACAACTGGATGAAGTGGATAATACGTGTCAAGGACCAAGCCAGGCATGGTGGCACACACTTGCATCTCCGCCACTCAGGAGGCTGAAGCAGGAGGATTGCTAAAAGTTCAAAGCGAGCCTAGGCTACGCAGTGAGTTCAAGACCAGGTGGAACTACACGGCAAGACCTGGTCTCAAAACAAATAAAGATGTCAAGGCCATGGTTACCGTACATTTTTCACAGGGGAAGGCTCCTGGCCTGCCACCTCATCTGTCAGGTGGGCACTAGCTACCTCTCTGCTCATCGAGGAATTCTACAGTTACTGCGCTGGGCAGGATGTTTAAAGAGACAGATGCCCAACTAAAAGATGTAGAAACCAAAACAGAAGGGATTCGTAAACATCAGAATATCTACTTGTCCATCATGTCCTGAAGATTTCTGGTGTGTGTCTTACAAGGAGCCTTATTTGAGGAAGAAAACTTCCAGACTTGCACTTGGCTGCATGAAAAGGACAACCAGATTCTATCTCGGCATCGCCCCACCATGGTATCACTAATTTAACAAGCAGGCTAAGGACACCCCAGGCCACCAATGGCTAGGAAAGCAAGGGCAGCCCCACATTCTTGGGCTTCCCCGCCCACAGGCTCCTTGGTTATAGCTTCCTACTGTGAAGCAGTGTGCCAAGCTCCACAGAAGGGCAGCTCCCCAGGCTATGATGCCATGACAGCCTGAGTGTGACTAAAGCCAGAGCGGGGCATTCTGGAGAGAAGGGCACTGGGGATAAGGTAATAAAACTCCAGGATCACAGGGCATGGTGATGCGCTCCTGGGATCCCAAGCACTCAGTAGGCTAGGGCAGGAAGATCACCATGAGTTCAAGGCCAGCCTGAACAACCCAGTGAGACCCTGTCTCAAAAAAAAAAAAAAAAGAAACAAACAAAAAAAACCCCCAAAACCCCAAATCAAAAACAAAAACCCCCAAACCAAAAAACAACAAAACTCCAAGATCAATTAGAAAGTGTTAATGTGCAGTCAGAGTCAAATATTTTGTGTAAACCTTATAAAAGTTTTAAGGCTCTGGCTAATGAGTTTTCATTTGCCAACATTTTAATTCAAACTTAAATACCCAGTCTCAATCACTCGCTCTCCTCTCTCCTAAAGAAATCTTTGCTTTAAACCTGTACAAAGGGGCTGAGGATTTAGCTCAGCAGTTAGTGTTTGCCTACCAAGCCCAGGGTCCTGAGTTTGATCCCTGGCACCCACCACAAAAAAAATAAAAAATAAACCTGTACAAAGTTTGGACAAAATACCTTTTTTTCCTCTCAGCCTGGTTCAGTTAGGCATTTTGCCTCCTTCTTCACAAGTTTTGACATTGCGGATGAGTGCAGTGCACTGGCTTGTCTTCAGTTCTTGCTCTGTGGTACCTTCCCGCAGGCTTAGTAAATAGGGAGGTGCTCAGCTACTCAATAGTTCTAATTCAACAGATACTGGGGCTTAGGCATCCTTATGCAGAGGACGTTGGGAATCCCATCTAGCAAGTTCTTTGAATCTTTTCAATGGGCAGCCCTTCAAAATTTTTTTTCAAAGTTTAAGTGCAGATTTGATACTAAAAATGGCTAAAATTCATTCATAATAAAGTCCTGCACCAAAACATATTGAGCCTTACCTCCAGAATCAAACCATGACTTCCTGTGGGCTCAAAGACCTGTGCTTAACCCCAGTCCACAACTCCCTGCTCTGGTAAAGCAGAGTAACTGGCCATTCCCAACTCAGTGTTTCACTTTGTCCTTCTACTGTCTGCTAAATCTCTTGGCACATGAGAATCACTTGGGGGAACAAGGGAAGAGAAAATATCCAGGTCCCCCACAACGCAGCAAGGAAATCACACCAGGGTGGGCCCTGGTGTAGGTTTTTTTCCTTTTTTTTTTTTTTGGTCTCGGGTCAAGGATCAAACTCAGGGCCTTGTGCTTGCTAGGCAAGCACTCTTACCACTTGAGCTAAATCCCCAACCTCTGGTGCAGGTGTCTTCTAAGTACTCAGGTTATTCTGACACTCAGCCAAGAACTCATCTTGTCTCTGCCCCAAGATCATCTGGGGAAATAATAAACATGGCTGGGTTAATTATTCTAGTTCATTATTTTTATCCTGCCATTACTTTTTGAGCTTGGCTAGCAGGTATTTTCTTACACGATTTTTTAAAGTTATAAATTCAAGACCAAGAACTAATATACATAGATTGTCTTGTTCATCCTTGATTTTCAGTTCTTGTTTAACCCAGTATCTCTACAAATGTGCCTGCTGCCTTCCTCATCTGTTACGACTATCTCACAAAAGTTGCTGGTGGAAGTCAACACATTACACAGGGCAATCTGATACTTTTCTGCATTAAATTTTGTTTTTAATCTCTGCCCATGGTTCTACTCTTCTGCTGCTTTCCAAATTGCAATCTCAGTCCCACTTTCCCATAGCATAGGCAAGCACACTGCAAATGAAATGACCACTGCCTCATCTTGAACGATGAGAAGCATCAATGTCATTCAGGAAGTTGCTCAACTAGTCATCAAGTAATTCTCCCACACCTACTGTAGCAACACTTTCCCCCTAATCCTTCAACACAGAAGTACGCATGTTTTCATGCATTGGTTAATCTCATTTATCCTCACACTTTTGTAAACCTGTATTGAGGAAACTGAACATAAACCCAGGCCTCCTTAACTTACTTTCCAGGATGTCTTTCATTAGAATAATCTTCACCTTTACAAAAGCATTTAAAATGCTTTCACTGGGGCTGGGGATTTAGCTCAATGTTTAGAGTGTTTGCCTTGCAAGCACAAGGCCCTGAGTTCGATTCTCCAGCACCAAAATAAATAAATAAATAAAATGCTTTAGCTGGGTTTCAAGATTTTAAGGCAAATAATAGTTTTGCTAATAAGCAAATAAAAAGCCACAGAGCTCAGAGAGGTCTTATCAAATACTTTTATCTGAAATGGAACCTGGCTATCTTGGAGATCTACATGGCACATTGCTTTGAGACTACTCTGACTGGTCTGCCTTCCCTGATGGGTGGTTGGTCTTAGGGGTGAAACTTTTTTTTTAGAGGGGAGGCAATTTAATCAACCAAGTTGACCAAGTGATTCTGTGCATAATTGTGGCCAGTTACTCAAAAAGAAACTGGGACAGGGTCAGAAAAGGACGGACACCCTCCCTTCGCTTCTAGTGACTCGTGATGCCTTCTTCTGCAAGATACATAACAGCACCTTCCAGCTGCTGTCTTCCAGGAACAATATGCTGTGGCCTGTGAGCATGCTTATAAAGTAGACATCTTTGGAGGAAGCCCAAGAAGTTAAACAGGATTATCTCCATTCAGGTAGTTCTAGAAATGCCATTCGATGTCGCTGCCAATTCCCAAGCAAACCTACCAGCTCAGAGATCCTGCTGTAGGGACATAGGACACCCGCTATTAACCCCAGCTAACTGGACCAGAACAAGCACAGCAGCAACACCACAGGCTGGCTGGAGATTTCTGAGGCCTCAGACAGAAAAAGGAGATGGGCCAGACTTGCCACTGCAGAATTTGAACTGAGGGGGAAAAAAAAAAGAAAAAGAAAAACAGAGAGAAAAGAACAGACTAAACAGAAGTAGAGGAAGATGGTGGGCAAAAAACTCCAACATTGGGCAATCATGTGCTTCTACAGTGGAGCCTTGCTTCTTGCACCTCCAATTCAGCCTGGTTGTATGACCTCCTCTCAGGCTGGTCCTGTACACATCTTTCTTTGTGTCACGGGCACTGTCCTAAACAATTCACGCAAGTTTCGTTTTAAGCCTGAACACCTCCGAGATACAGGTATCATTCTCTTTATTTTACAGATAAGGAAACTAAGGCTCAAGATGGTTAAACAATCGATCAGTACTCATGATGACTTCAGGACTGGGATCTACATCTGCACCAAGTCCACGCTCTCAGCTATTCATCCTGTGCTAAAACTATGACGTGTCCTACTAAGGCTCCATGCTCTCCCTGCTACACCCCATCCTCACACCAATTTGACCTAACTTGAGTATCTTCTGCTTGTGGAATCCTGACACGTATCAAAACAACCACCTCTGTGTGTGGGCACCCTGAGGAAGATGACTACTCCTGAAATGAACAGGGTCAGAAGTATCCATCGAATATACAGAGAAAGCAAAACCTGTCTGTGACATCAGAGGTCTTTGTCTCTAAGAGCCTTTTGGGGAAAGACCTGCTTTTACTCCTTGCTACTAAGTAGCACCTGGGCAGCTGCAGAGGCCTACTGTTGTCTATGAAGCTATGATGTGTGTGGGGGGTATCTGTGCAGAAATTTGGGATTTCCATTCCATTTGGAATAAATATAGGCCCTTTAAAAGTAATTTATCAATGAAGCTTTTGCAGACTGAAACAGCAAGCATACTGCCCATTAAGCCTCTGGGTCTGGGTAAGATAGGCATAGATACCCATCTCACCAGGAATTTTGGTCTTTATTATTAGTAATGAGGAACATTGTGCAGGGCACGGCCCTAGCTAGAACCTGGTTAAGGTGCCTGCAGTATTAAACGTCCAGCAAAACCATCAACCAATTTCCATTTATTTTTGTATCTGTGGCTGAACCAGAGCCTCATCCAACGGTGACAATAAGAATGCTAGCAAAGAGAGAGAATCTGGATAGAGTCGACCCCCAGCGCTCCACTGGGAAGGAGACAGTGCCTATATGTGACAGTCCAGAGGTCAGACGGGCAGGCGAAAGTACACTGTGGGACCTCCTCTTCCCCTGTAACGTCTGCTCCATACAACCAGGCCTTGGGGCCTCTTGGACTGCAGGTTTAGATGCACAGTTTCTTTCAGGAGTACTCACTGGAGCAACAGTTTCTCCTCCATGCACTGAAAGCTTTCTGTTGGACTTCACCTTAGCTTTTCACCAATCCACTTTTGAATCTTTAGGAAATAAATTCTTTAGAGGTGGCTACCTCTACCTTTGGTAGGGGCCTGATGGAAGGAAAAGAGAATGTAACATAAACTGCTGAACTCCCTGCTCTGTCCCAGGGGCAAGAATTAGGGTCCCATGTTCCTGCCATCCTTCTGAGATGGCCCTGCACATTCCCCTTCACTCAGCTTTACAGCTCTTGCTGAACTGGTATTTGACCTGTGTTCACTTTCTGCCAGTTTGGGTCCCTGCTGGCTACAGTTTCTTGCAGAACGGGCTATGGATCTATCTGCAGCATTTTAATGCACAGGACTCTTTCAGTACTAAATTGTATATCCTCAGTAAATCTTTTGGGTTAAAATGCAATCTTAAATATAACCTAGTCCCACATCACAGCTTGTGTAAGATTTCCTTCTCCAGCATACCCTGGAAGATGCTTGACTCCACTCAGAAGGGAGAGCTCACCACCTAGTAGTGCTTGGACTCTTCCCTTCTCAATGTGGGAATCAAGGTACACACCACAGCTGAATCACACCCTTAAATTCTTAGTGGGCCACCAATAAAGCCAGGACCCCCAAATTTTCCCAATGAAGGACAGATTCTGGCCTGAAAACTCTTCATCTTAATACACCAGCGCTCTGTCCACTGCCTGGCTTGTTCTGGCCCCTGGGGCATTTTTATTGCCAGCAAAGTCAAGATTATGATAGGAGGGTGGGCCTCGCACACACTCCTCACATCTCCCCGGTCCCTAGTATTTCAAGTGCCACAAAATGTTGTTTTAGAAGTGTGACTGTACTCAAAGAGCAGCATGTGCAGACAGAGCCCTCCCAGGACCATAGCCAGCTGCACCAACACCCTTTCCTGGCGTGGATCCGCATGAGGAGGCGGAAGGAAAGTTGGGCTCCGTGATCAAGGAGAACATGGCTTCCTTCCTTATCACTTATCCAGAGAGGGTGCTGTTGAAATATTCCCAGACCTGGTTAACATTGTAGATTTGGAGGAAACAAGAGGGTATGAGAAGAAACAACTTTTCTGCCCAAGATGTGAAACTCTTGCATCCTCTGTCTTCTACCTTAGGCTCAAAGCAAGAAAAAAACAACAAATCCAACTGACTTCAGTCAAGTTTCTGCAAGAACTCTGCTTGGATTCTGCTGTCTTATTTGGCTTCACTTGGACAGAAGCCATAGGCAGGGACAAGATTTTAACAGGAGAAGGGATGCATCACAAGATTTTTTTTTTTTTTAACTTTCTAGAGATTCACTTCCCCCCTCCCCTGCAGGTGGTGGAGACAGGGTCTCACTATGCTTGCTTGGTTGAGACAGGGTCTTGCTATGTAGTTCAGGCTGGTCTTGAACTCATAGCTGTCCTCCTGCCTCAGCCTCCTGAGTGCTTGCATTACAGGGCACCACCACATTCAGCTCACAGTCTCATTTTGCAGATGAAAATTTGAGCACTGAAAAAGGAAGGGGACTTGTGTCAGGTTGTAAAGACACTTAGAAATAGAACCAGACTCAGATGCTTCCAGGGGCTGAGTGACCCCAAGAAAAGAACACACAGTAGCCATGGTACCAAGATGCACAACAGGCAGGTCTGGCCATCTTTGCCTAGTCAGGGCTCAGCTCTCGGGGCTCTAGGAGGCCAGCTGAGAGGAATGGGCACCCTCTCGGATGGCTGGAGAATGCCACAACACTCTGCGGCTCTCCAGAAGGGACCCGAGCCCAAGCCCAGGGGCACTGTGTGAAACTCCTCCATGCTCTCGGACAGCACTGTGATCTCTCCTGCTGATAACTGTCAAGAGAATCAGACAGGGAATGGAAAACTCAGCTTACTGGTCTGGAAAAAGTAAGGGAGATGTAAATGTTCTAGTAACACGGTTCAGGCACAGATTTCAGGCTGCTCTGTCACTGTTACATCAGCTACTTCTCTGGGATCTCTAGCTTTAAAGCCGGCCAAGAACTCTGCCCGCAGTTTCCTCACCAGGACCTTTACAAAGATTTCTGGCAGTTTAAACGCCAGTACAAGAGCCTGAATGCTCAAATCAAGCCAGTAAAAGTTAAGAACTGTCCCCCTAAATAAGCTGTTAGATTTTTTTGTTCACCCAATATTAAAACGTATGAGAAGACAATCTAGGACCTCCAGGAAGGCAGTCTTGAGTTCTTATTTTTCAGGGACAGAGCTTTTCCAGGAGGCAGCAAAGGAAGCAGCAGCTAAAGCGCATTTTTCTCACAACCGTCTCACCTATCAAGAAACTAGTAAAAGGCTTTCAACATTCTCCTCCCTCAGGATGGGATTCCAGCTTTAAGACTCTTCCCACACCCGTCTCTACCTAGAGACACAATCTATCTGGCTGTGGCCCTGCGACCAGCCAGCCAGAGGGCAAATCTGGCTTCCCAACCTCTCTGGGACTGGGACAGTCCCATAACTTCTATTTTGTGGTCTCTTTGGAAAGATGGGGATGCTGGGATCCTTTCTCAGTTTTTCCAGATTTCAAAATACGGTATTGTTGTACGGCTGTGAAGTTCTCAAACAGTAGTCTCGTGTGGAGGACCTCGAATTCCTCGACGTGCCGGAGAGTGAGTACTGCAGGTGGGGTGGGGGGTCCCGGCTTCCCCCTGGACTTTGCCTGAGCCTGCCGTACAGTACAGGCCACAGCTACAGCACACCCCCTCCACTCCCATCTCCGTACCACTGACTGGTCTCTAGTGCTTCGGTGCTGCTGCCCAGGCCTGGGGTTTCGAGCCCAGGAAGTAGTGGCCCAGGCGGGTCAGGTGGTGGCACCGGAGGGTCGCCATCAGCCACACAGCCCCCGCTGTGGGCCGAACGCAGGTGATCCTTGAGTGTCTGCTTGTAGCGGAAGCTGCGCCCGCAGAGCGCGCAGGGGTAGGGCCGCTCGCCTGTGTGGATGCGCTGGTGCTTCATGAGGTGGTGCTTGCGGATGAAGCTCTTGCCGCAATGTGCGCACGGGAAGGGCCGCTCGCCCGTGTGCAGCCGCCGGTGGTTGAGCAGGTGCTCCTTTCGCATGAAGCTCTTGCTGCAGTCTGTGCACGGGTACGGGCGCTCGCCAGTGTGGATCATCTGGTGGCGGATGAGGGCTGAGTGGCCGTTGAAGTCGATGCCACACTGCGGGCAGGAGAAGGGGCGCTCCTGCGCGTGGCCTCGCTGGTGCAGCAGCAGGCTGAGCTTCAGGCTGAAGCTGCGGCCACACTGTGTGCAGCGGAAGGGCCGCTCGCTTGCGTGCGCACGCCGGTGGCTGCTGAGCCGTGCCTGGTCTGCAAAGCGCTTGGGACAGTCGGGGCAGGGGAACGGGCGCTCGGCGCTGTTGTGCACGCGCAGGTGGTAGGTGAGTCTCGAGGGATGCGTGAAGGTCCGGGCGCAGTGCGGGCAGGTGGGGGGCGTCTCGCCAGTGCGGTCTTGGGTGGCGCCGCCCAGGTCAGGCTGTGTGGGAAAGTGCTTGGGGCACTGGGCACAGGGCGCGGGGTGCTCGGCAGCGTGGCCACACTGGTGGGTGAGCAGCATGTCTTGGCCGAGACTCTTGCCACAGTGGTGGCAAGAGAACACCTGCTCGCCGACGGGAGGCGGGAGGGGGTAGCTTCCCAACTGAGTGAATGTCACTTGGCCCTCTGAGGCCTCTGGCAGGTCGGTGGCTGCACGTCCAAAAGGTGTCATGGGTGTGGACTGCTGGCTTTTGAAAGCCACATCTGAGAAAGCATCTTTTGCAGCTGCTGCTGGGGCGGAGAAGGCGACTGGAACCTCGGGGCACAAGGCGGCTGGACCAAGCCCTTCGGCTTTGATGACGAGCTCCTCCTCTGAAAGAAAGGACTCAAAGTTACCTCCCCGTGGTCCACCCAGCCCGCCAGGTTGTCCCCTCTCCCGACTGCTCAGGGACTCCCAGAGCGGGACACTAATCAAGACTGTGCCCTCTCAGTGGCAAACCACCGAGGTGTTTGAGGCTGTGCCTCTTCAACGCTGCTCCGTTTGGGAATGAAAAGCCTTGGCATCGGGAGCCCCTACTTTGCTTTCATCGTGCTTGGCCTCTGCTTTTTCTCTCTGACTCGTTTTCCTCTGTCCTACTGGATAGATCCTTCACTGTGGTCAGCTGTCTCTTTACTTTCCCTGAAGACAAAATACACATTTCTACTTTTTTTTTTTTTTTTAACATGTCTACTTCTGCATCTCTGCTTATTCTGTTTTTTGGTTTTTTTTCCCTTCTGCTACTGGGGATTGAACCCAGAGCCTTTGCACTGAACTACATCCTCGGCCCTCTGGGGTTTTTTTTGTTTTTTTGTTTTTGGTGCTGGAGATGGAACTCAGGGCCTTGTGCTTTCAAGGCAAGCGCTCTACCACTTGAGCTAAATCCCCAGCACTGTGTTTTTTATTTTGAGACGGGGTCTTGCTGAACAGCCCAGGCTGGCTTTAAACTTGCTGGGATTACAAGTGTGCTCCACCATGCCCGGTTGTGTTCTCTTCTGCAAAATCCATCTCCACTTTCCTTTTCTTCACATATTTATGCCTCCTCTAAATACCTAAACTAGAAGCCATGCATGTTCTTCGCTTCTCGTTGCTTTTATTTACATCATTCCTCCCTTGGCCTGTCACAGTGGGCATGCTTAGCACTGCTACGTGTCCCCAGGGGAAGCTTCTGGAAGGGCAGAAACTCTTTTAGTTTTCATTTGTACTTCCCTGAGTCTAAAGGAATACAGGGCACAGAAGGTATTAAAAACGGATTGTATTAAGTTGTCTAAACACTTGGGTCCCTTATGACTTTGAGATTCTTTTTTGTTTATTCAAGTGGCAAAATGTAGATAGTGCTAAATATCTTACAAGGAAGCTATTGCTGTTTCTTCTCCCATCATCGCTTTTCCTTGCACTGAAGGCTCTGAACCTCCCTGTTTGTGCCTCTCCTGTGTCATTCTGTCTCCACTGCCATCTCCCCAGCCCACTCCCCACTTCCATTCTAGCCTTTCTATGTGACCAGCAGATGTTCCTGTTTTTCCCCAGCCTAGTACTTTTGGTCCAGCTATCAGCACTTAGTTTTCTTCCCCTAACAATTCTAATTTGTTTCTTTTTGTTGATGTTGTGCTGGAGGTTGAACCAACGCCTTGCACAAACTAAGCACATTTAAATCTGTCTTTGCATCTGAGAGTGCTGTTTTCTCACTTACAGTTTGTCTTAGAGGCCTCATGGTTTGATTGCTAACTCAGGTGACCCTGTCTCTTTGCTGCCCTCTCCTGCCTCCAGACCCGCAGGGTCTCTGTCTCTCCCGGCGTGGGCTGGGTGTGGGTAGAGGTTCTCAGCCATCACTCACCAGCATAGGAGCCTTTGTACACCTCACTCTCCTTGGCCTCCTCGGGGGTCCCAACCTGAGGCTCCTCCTCCTGCTTGATCCAAGACAGAATATCTGATGTTGAAAGTCCAGGCTCTGTTTGAGGGGGAGAGAAAATGGCCTTCAGGGACTCAAATTGGAAGGTAAAAATAATCATGTTGGTTTGCTAAACATTGTATTTTACCCAAAAACTTATTTCTAACTAATCCTAGCTTAAATCTCTATTTTTAGTCAGCTCATTTAAAAACAAGTCATGATTTTTATTTTGAAGATAACACTCTGAAATAATCTAGAATCAATAATAATTTTCATTTTGGTAGTTTTTTTGTTTGTTTTGTGGTACTAGTGATTGAACCCATAGCCTTCACACTGAGCAACATCCCCAGCCCTTCTTATTTTTTTAAGACATGAGCTCACTAAGTTGCTAAATTGCCCAGGGTGAATATGTGACCCCTTGCCTCAGTCTTCCAGAATGCTAGGAATAACCCTATAAAAGGCATGCGCCATTGTGTCTCACTGGTGGTGCTCTTACAGAAACAATATTTTCACTTTTTTCTCTCATTTGTGAAATAATGGAGCAGGCAATATATCCTTTTAAGTAGAGAGGCCTAGAAAGGTTAAATAAATCACCAATAAGGAAGTACTTACAGTGAAACACGGTATTATCAAAGTTTTGCTTCAAAATACACCAGAAAAAAGCAAAGAAATGAGAGTAACCCAGAGAATTTTAGGTTTTCAAAATGTTAACTGAGAGACAAGTACATTTCCAGAGGTACAAAGTTAGATCAGTTTAAACATAGCACACTTCAGATTCCGAATTCTGGGCTTTTTCCCAGAGACTGTATTACCTTTGCTTATTAAATGACACAACGTTGTTTCCAGAACTCTGGGCAGAGTGAAAATAGCATCTGCAAGTTCTCTGGGCCTTGGAGATTCTTTGTGAAAGAAGACGGCACCAGCTCTGATGCTTTCCACACAGGCACACACACATGCCTCATGTAGTCGGTGCCAAACGGCTGGGCTTGGTCTTCCAGCCTCAGCCTAGACGACCTTCTCTGGCCTCTGCAGATAAGATGGCAAGGTCCAGACAATAAACTCAAGCTCTCTATAGTTATTTCCTAAAAAAAGTCTTGCAGGCAGGTGATAGTATGCCTCTTAAATCAGCTAGAGAGTGCTGGAATCTAAGGGCGTGGCTGGAGCAGAAGAAACTGGATAAGACTAGGGCCTGAAAACTGGTGGCCTGTTATACAGAGTGGAGAAAGCGCAGGCTTCGGCCCGGCAGCGGGCTGCCTTTCCCGCCTGCTACTGTGAGTGGCACACAAGTTCAAGGGTCCTACACACAGCCTAGCCTGACCTTGGTTTACACACAGAGAGAAAGAGGTGAGGGGCTACAGGTTGTGCAGAGGAGCTCCTGACAACCAAAGAAGAATCTTCCATTTATCAAAAACATGACTTCCGTACATACTTAACTGTTTTTCTTTCCCAATTTTCTGAACAGTGAATTAGTGCTCTAGAAACCTTCACATGTGATTCCAGCATTTCTGAATTTTCGCTGTTACTGTCGTTTATGACTAGGAATCCACAGAATGGGATGCATCTGATCTCTTTAAGGTGCCACTGTCCCTTCTTCAGCCTGCAGGTAGCTCTCCGCGCTGCTCACATGGCCCCACGTGCCCAGGTCCTGCATTTCAGGCAGGACAAACTACCTGGGGCTCTTCGGTGCACTTCCTGCTCCAGACTCAGAATTAGCCATCACTTAAACGGGGCTTAACGATAAGGCCGCCCTGCCACTCAGCTCCCTGCTTCTCGGCCTGTCAGTGGACAGAGCTGTGAGATACAGACTTCTCAGGAAAGGCAACATGTCACGCATTCCCATTAATAGTTCTGTTTCAGGGGCTGGGGATTTAGCTCAGTGGTTAGAGTGCTCGCCTCGCAAGCGCAAGGCCCTGAGTTCAATCCCCAGCACCAAAAAGAAAAACCTTCCAAATATTTCTGTTTCATATGTAAGATTACTGCATTCAAATTAAATCCTTTCATCTTAAACTAGCATCTTTCTTACCCTGAAAATCTTAGTTTCTAACGATAGTAAGATAATCTTTGCTTAACCTGAACATGTTTCAAGATAATACTAACAGTATTAACAAAAATATGAACTCAAAACTTTTAACGATTAAAAAATTTTTTATGATTGTTTTAGTCTCCAGGATATAGCTCTCTAGGAACATACAATTAAAATACTGTGTTTTAAGATCATTTGAAGTAAATCTGTATGCAAGTTTAGTTATTTTAGTCTATGTTTGATTTTTAAATTTTTATTTTTTCTTAATTATGTAAAATATTTACAAGGTTCTAACATCAAAACTATAAAATAAGGTATATTCAGAGAAAGTCTAGCTCCAGTCTCTATTCCCTTTCTCCCCATACAGAGCTACCATTCTGGTTGGTTTTTCTTTTAATCTTTCATTCTCTAATCTTTGTGAACATATAAATATGTACAGAGTCATACGTACCCTTCTTTAAAATAATGTACTGTGCTACATAAACTTTTTTTTTTTTTTTTTTTTGGCACTGGGGATTGAACTCAGGGAGCCTGAGAAACAGCTACCACTTGCAAGGCAGATACTCTAACCGCTGAGCTAAATCCCCAGCCCAAGATAAACAACTTTATACTTTCATTCTTAACATTTTATTCTGGAGATCTCTCCATAGCAGTTCATAGAGGCCTTTCTGGTTCCTTTCATAGGTATACTACATAGTCGCACCATTGTTTATTCAAAAGTCCCTGACTGATGGGCACTTAGATTCTTTCCAGTCTTTAGTTACAATATTAGTCAGCAGCCAACCATAAAAGCTATGAAGACCTAAACAAGCCATTGTGCTAGAAATGTAAGCAGCTGTTGTTACTAGAGTCTAGGGGTTAAGTATCAGTACTGTATACTGAATTTGGGATACTTCAAAAAGTTAACACTCCTCTTCCTCTTCCCCTTCCCTCCCCATCCCCCTCATTCTTCTTTTTTAAATTTTTGAGTCAGAGTCTCACTGTATTGCCCAGGCTGGTCTCAAACTCCTGGGCTCAAGCGGAAATCTGCCTCAGCCTCCTGAGCAGCTGGGCAAACAGGTGTGTGCACTATGCTCAGCTTCCTTCTTTGTGAATGGTGAAGCCAGAAGTCTAACAGTTCCTCTGGTCACTTAACAGATCAAAAGGATGAAGGATTTATTTCATTAAAGTGCTGGTTCTCAGCACTACTATCATAGAATGTATAGAATTCGGTGGTGTCCACAAGCTGGCGAGCTGGTGTGACTGAGTGTGTAATGTGAGCATCCTCAGGAAGTAAGCGAGCAGGAGTGCTTGGCTACCAGATGGCCGGCAGGGCCTGCTGCGGACAACTGCTGGTGACGACACCTGCTGCCGGCTCACCACAGCAGCACTGCACCTGTATGCCTCACAGGCCAACGTGGGTACTTGGATCACGCAAGCAGCAGGCTTTGAGAAGGCCAGAAAAACCATATACTGACCAGGTAAGAGGAACTGGATAAATGTTAAGGTTTTCTGTTTGAGAATGGTTAAAAGTAGAAAGACTAATCACAAGAAAACATAAAATTTTAATGTCTATATTGGTTGAATGTTATTTTAAGTATGAATCTGACTAAATTAATCTGACTTTGTATGTTTTAATCAGATATGGATCATGCTTTCTGAAAAAGGGCCAAAAACTCAAGGTTCTGGGATTGCACAAAGGGCTTCTAAACTTATCGAGGCACAACATGTTGAGATCTGGCTTCTTAAGCAGACTAAAAATACTTGAGATGTGAAACTACAGTTGTCAAAAATACAATTTTCTTAAAAAAAAAAAACAACTTTATAAAACTTATGTGGGATTATAACAGTCAGACAAATGTGTTATTTTGTAATAAAACCTCTAGGTTCATGATCCTTTTTCACAAATAGGTTTAACTAGAATTATTATAAATTAGGATCTGCACTAATCAGTGACTTCCTTTAGGGAGAGGTGGCCTTGCTGAACTAAAGTGACCAGAGAGGAACACAAGCTAATAGCAATGAACATGGGACAGCAATAGTCAAAGACATCTCCCCCAGGACCGCGAACTTTAGCAGTGAGTTTATTCTCCTTTTGGGTTATTCTAGAAGTTTGGCTTTTGAGTCCATGCCTTCTAAAGGAGGAGAGCTAGATAATGGACTTTCGGTAATTATTCTACTTAAACTTTCGGGCAAATATTTTCTCCAAAAAAAATTCTAAAAAATTGGGAGTTCATCATTAAAACTGCCAGTAGCCAAATAAGGACCACACATATACACCTGGCCTGCAGTTTGGCCATAGTAATAGATTTAAAGAAGAATTTCAGAAACTATCACGTTTATATTTTGCTATAGTCTCCCAGTCACTGCTATTGGCTACTAACTATGTGAGACTTTTATTTAAAATACCAAGAATCGGGCTGGGGATGTAGCTCAGTGGTAAAGTGCTTACCTAGCATGTGTGAAGCCCTGGGTTCTACCCCTAGCACCACAAAAAATAAAGAGGAAAGAAAAAAACCAGAAAAATAAATAAATAAAATAAAATAAAATAAAATACCAAGAATCAATGCATCTTCCCTAGGAGGGCATTATCATTTCTCTTCCTTCATTGGGTTCTGATGATACTGATGGAGGTAGACTGTAAAATTAATTCCAGGATATTAAGACATAAAGAGGGGTGCTACATCATACCATTACTATCCTCGAGTGTATGCTTTCTTTATGGTTTCATTTAATTAGCGCACAGTAACTCTTCCTAAAGTTCTAAATAAACTAACATAATAATACATTATGGTTTAATATTATAAGAAATATGTATAAAATCCAACCTTTTTTTTTTTTTTTTTTTTTGGTGTCAAGGATCGAACTCGGGGCCTTGTGCTTGCAAGGCAAGCACTCTAACCACTGAGCTAAATCCCCAGCCCCCCAAACATATTTTAGAAAATTAAGGCTTCTAAAAATATATCCATACTCAAACACACTGGTCCAACAATAAATTACAAGGCATATTAAGTTTGTTTAAAACAAACATGACACTGTTAGAAAAGATACTTGCTCGAGAAGAAAAAAATGTTGTATTAGAATAAGATGAAAAAGAGATTTAAGGGGCTGGGGATTTAGCTCAGTGATTAGAGTGCTTGCCTTGTAAGCACAAGGGCCTGAGTTCGATCCCCGGCACCACAAAAAAAAAAAAAAAAAAGAGAGAGATTTAAACAGTTAAGTGAAAAATAATATAGCAAAAAGATATTTTTAAAATCCTACCACTCACTTGGCCTAGCATCAGTTTCCCCTACCTACTATTTGTGTAGGACAGCCTTTTACATGCCTTAATGATCAACAATGTTTAAATGCTATTCTCCTCTGCAAGGAACCAGGGTTCCTGATGTGTCAGAAGGGAAATTCAAAACAGGCCTGAGACTGCCTGTTCTAGAGGGCCT
>PVJO010025845.1:0-22061 GCA_004026905.1 Hystrix cristata
CACCCCTGTCTTCTCCAAGCCTAGGTAATTCTCTTTTACCTGCAAATGGGTTCACCATCTCCTTTTTCATCGATGAATAGAAATTAGTCTTTCCTCTGTGAAGAGACTATTATCTTACTGTGAGTGGGTCACCCCCCCAACCAAGGCTGAGACTACATTAACAAATTCCACAGATTTCCACGACCAAAAACACACAAATATTACTAGTTCCAAACTGTAGTGTGTCTCATTTCTCTGAGCCCTGCACTCCACTCTTGCTTACTAAAATTTCTGCCTAACAAACCTTTGCTGTTCCTCTTTTCCACTACAACAGTCGGTAAACCTCTAAACAGGATAGATTAAGTTCTGCATCTCAGCTTCAGGAACCTCTTCAGACTTAGTCTAGTGACAGTTTTGTGTAATTTTAGTCTCAGGGCAGTAACTGGCCTTAAAAAGCTCAGTTAGAATTTCTTCTTTTGTGGGAGAGTGTGTAAAATTGGTGTTCATTTAAATGTTTGGTAGAGTTCTTTAATGAAACCATCTAGACCTGAAAAGTTTTCTTTCAGGAGCATTTAAAAAATGTGTTCAATTTCCTTATATCTGCAGAATTGTTCAAATTATCTGTCTTTTAAAATTTTATTTTAATGGTACATTTTAGATATACATAGTGATAACATTCATCATAAGGGATTTGTACCAGTACATGATATATCTTGCTGCTTTTTTCCCATTCTCCTCCCCTCCCTTAAACCATTCCCCCCTTTATTTACTAAAGCTTTGTCTCCATTTTTTCCTTCTATTCTTTTTTCTCTTGTCCCTTCATTCTTTTCCCCCTGCCCCTCCCTTGTTCCCCTTCCCATTTGAACAATCTCTTCCCTTTCGCAATATAATACATTTTAGTTCTTATTTACACTTTCAGTTTCTCAGACCAGGGAAACAATGTGTGTCCGATTTATTTCACTTAAGAGTATGGTCTCAAGATGTCTCCATTTATGTAGAAATATCTCAAGCGTATTGCTCTTTATGGCAGAGTAGTACTCACTGTGGAAATCAGTGTGGAGATTCCTCAAAAAACTAGAATTAGAGGTTCCGTTTGACCCAGCTATTCCCCTTCTTGGTATCTTCCCAAAAGAATTAAAAGCATCATACCGCAGCAATATATGCACACCCATGTTTATAGCAGCACAATTTGTAATAGCTAAATCTTGGAAGCAGCCCAAATGTCCATCAACTGATGAATGGATAAAGAAAATGCGGGTTTTTTTTTTTTTTTAACAAAGTATCTGTTTTTTAGTGGATTGTTACAACGTTCTGTGGTGCTGGGGACTCTTCTAGAGGTGCTTTATATGTTCTTTTGATATAGGGGAAATATAACTCCCAATCTACTAGGTGTGATGTACTAGGTTTGTGTCCTCTGAAATCAAAGAATGAATTCCAAAGGACAACGGAGGTTATGAGTAGGAAAGGTTTATTGAGAGAGAGCTCCTGAGAGACAGGAGGGGTCCCGAGTGGGTTGCCACTGAGGCTGTTTGTCAGGGGTAATTTATACAGCAAAGTCATATTGTGGGTACAAAATGGATCAAACTATAGTCAATCAATAAGATTACAAATATAGTCACTTAGCTAATATTGATCCAATAGGGAAGTGGGGCTGGTAGCGAGGTAATAAGTCTAGAATCATTAACCTTGGCTTATCTGTGACCCTTAAAACAGGAACAGTTTTGGCAAGGGATGGGTCCAGATGTTCTGATAACACATTCAGGTGTCTGATGTATATCTGGACTTAGTGGACTGGGTGGTAACAATTACGGTACAATCTCAAATTTCCATTTATTCCTTAGGGAAGTATGTAAGTCTGGCCATTGTGACTTTATCTTGAGGTCTTGCCCTCCCTAGATGCACCTACAGCCACCGTTCTGATGTGTTCTCATCTTCGGCATGACTCCCTCCAGGGCCCAGCCCTGTCTGACTGACTATTCATTTCTACCTAATTTAGCTGCCTATAATACTTTCTTCCTAAACAAAGAATTGATCAAGACAAGTGCAAAAGGTAGTGAGGTTTTACATTTACTAAAGTATGGAAAGAAAAGAATCATGTTCTGCAGACTCAGTGCAGGCCAAATAAAGGTAAGAAAAAAATATACCCTGCAAAGCACAGGATGAGCCACTGAAACAGTGGCCTCCAGCTTGGTGGTAGCTGTCTTTTTTATTTCCCACTCCCCAGGCTGAGACAATCCTATCAGGTCTAGGTCATCCTATCGAAAATCTGCTCAAGTTCTTGTGAGAAGACTTGAATGCAGCACTGTCTGATTGGTTCCAGATGCAGGGCTTTGGCAATTTTTCTTCAAGTGTGTCCTAAACTCTGATTGACAGGTCATGCCCATGTTCCCAGCCAGTTTGCCACACCCCAATGTCCTGCCTCAGATGAGTTGTGATAATTTGTATTTTTCAGGAAGTTGGTCTGTTTCATGTAAATTATTAAATCTGTCTGTGTAGAGTTGTTCATAGTATTCTCTTATTTGCCTCTTTTATTCCTAATATTGATAAACTTCGGGTTTTTTGTCAGTCTTCCTAGAGGTTTATTAATTTATTGATTTTTTAAAAAAGATCCATCTTTCCTTTTTGGTTTTTTAATGTTAGGCAGGTAATTAGGCATTATCAAGCCCGGGGGACAAAGATGGGTCCAAAATAGCATGTGATGCCAGTTAAGAAAAGAAAGACTTCAATGTATAATATATTTATAACCATGTGTTATGTCTCAGACCCAAAGTGATTCCATGCAGCACAAGGCCATGTTAAGTTTATGAGGTAGGATGGAGGAAATAAAGACAGATAGAAAGGAGACAATGAAAATCATAATTTAAAAATTACACTTTGAAGAAAAATTACAGCTTTGGGACACAAATGTTTCTCAAGCACACTTAAAACATTTTTTTCTACCTTCTCCCAAGACACTACAAGCCCTGGTAATTCCCTTTCACCCGCAAGTTGAACTTTTCAACTTTTCTGTGCCTTTTTCCTGTGAATAGGCCACCTTTTTTCACCCGCAAATTGTGCTTCCTCCCACAGGTCACCATCAAGAAAGCAGCAATATCAGTAGGCAGCATATCTCAACTTCAAACACATGAGAGTAGTCTGCACTCTAACACTGCCCACCACATGGGCCTGAGAGTAGGAATACACATCCGAGGTTACCCGGCTTGAAGATGTCCCCGCAGCCCCTTAAATCTGCCCAGGTCTAGATCATAAGGCTCCTCTTTCTCTCTTGGGGGCCTGCACTCTATTTCTTTGAGTGTGTACTTTGAAATGTAAATTTTTGCTTGATAAAACCTTACCCATTCCTCTTACTGACAAAGCAGCAAACCTGGAACTTAATTGTTCAGGTAGGTAGGTCTAGGTTATTTATCTTGGTAGGAACTTTCTTAGACTTTGTCCAGTGACGGTTACGCATTGTGCACATTCCTTCTGATATGTGTCCACCTGGGCAGCTAACTCCAGCTGATGCCTCTAGCCCAATGATAGCAGAAAGGAAATGTTCTTTAAAGGTGCTCCTGTCTTGGACTGGGACCTGCTTTAAATTAAGAACTTATACTTCTTAAATTTCTTTGGTAAGTTTCTTACATGATTAAAGCCCCTGAGGAAACACTGACCATCTACAAAGGGCAGGAAGATTTTTTTTACAAATCCAAACTAACTTACAAGTAAAATGTCGATAAGCTTTATAATCCGCATACTTAGCTGAAACCCAGGAGGTACTTTTCTATGCATAAAAAGGTATTCATACTTGCACTCAATGCACTTACCTTTATGGCACTGCCTGCTTTTTTGCTTGAAGGCACAACTCTCTCTACATGTACCTTACAATAAATTCTACCTATACTTCTGCATGGCCTGCATTGTCTCGACTGGATTCTTTCATCAAGGCCACAGAGAACCAAGGACCAAGGAAGTGAGGGGCTGGCTCTTCACATTTTTGGGAGTGAGCTTCCCGGTGACATTAATATTCAGAATAGTTTTGTTTTCAATTTCATTGATTTCTGCATTTATCATTATTTTCTTCCTTGTATTTGCCTTCAGCATAATTTTCTATTGCCTTTCTGTTTTCTTGAGGTGGGATGGGTGCTTAGATTATTTTCTTGAGAGTTTTTATCTTTTCTAATGTATGTATATATGTATGTATGTAGGTACGTGTTTATATTTTGGGTGCTGGGGATTGAATTCAGGGCCTTGCACTTGCTAGGCAAGTGCTCTACCACTTGAGCTAAATCCCCAACCCCTTCTAATGTATTTAGTTCTATAAATTTCTCTGCATTGATTTTAGCTGCATCCCACACATTTCAATATCTCATATTTTTATTCAGTTGTGAATAGTTTTTAAATTTCTCTTGAGACTTCTTTATGACTCATGGTATATTTGTGTTTGTGGTTAATTTCCAAATGTTTAGAGATTTTCTTATTGTCTTTTTGTTATTGATTTCACTGTACTCAGTGAGCACACTTACAGTTATTTTACATTTGTTCAGGTTTATTTCGTGACACAGGAGGCGATTCGTCTTCATGAAGTTTACTTGTGTTCTTGAAAATAATGTCTGTTTTGGTATTGGCAGGTGAAGTGTTCTGTAAATATTAGATTCTATTGGTTGATGGTGGTGTGCGCACTTTTACATCCTTGCTCGTTTTTGTCTAGTAATTCCATCAATTGTTGAGAGAGGGATATTGAAGTCCGTCTATTTCTGTTTCATGTATTTTGCACTGTATTGTTTGGTACAGCACATTTAGATTTTTTGTGTCTTCTAGGGACTTGACACTTTTTATCGTTATGTAACGGACTTCTATTTTTGTGTGTGTGTTTAATTTCTATGTTTATCAGTGCATGTTGCAGTACACGAATGCACATGAATGGTCACATTCATCACAGGGAGTTGGTCTATGTACATATCATATCTTCATTCTTTTTACACCCTCTCCCCAACCCTCGATTCCCTTCCCTTTTATAAATCTGCTCCCTGTTATCTTTTATTTTCCTCTTTAAATTATTTATACTTTGGGTTGTTTATATAAAAGAAACCATGTGATATTTATTTATTTATTTATTTATTTTATTTATTTATTTTTGTTTTATTTATGGGGGCTGCTGGAGATTGAATGCAGGGTCTTGCACATGCTGGGCACGTGCTCTATCACTGAGATAAATCCCCAACCCTGTTTTTGGTTTTTTGAGACAGAGTCTCGCTACGTAGTCCAAGCTGGCCTTGAACTTACTATGTAGTCCAGGCAGGCCTCTAACTTGCAGTGATCCTCCTGCCTCAGCCTCCCAAGTGCCAGGATTACAGGCGTGTGCCACCGTGCCTTGCTTCTTTTCTCTGTGTTTAGTTGTGCTGTGGTGGCTGCCTCAGTGTTTGGAATTGATTGACACCATTTCCCTTCTGTGGTTGTTTTGACTTTGGGGAAGAGCTGGAAGTTGCACAGGCCCAGATCTGGTGAACAAGGTGGATGGCAGGTGAGTATATGCAGTAATATTTTTATGTGGCTGCTCTTCCTTTGCATGGCATTCAGCGCACATTTCTGATCACACCTGGTAGAATCACTCACTTCAGAAAGTACATGCTCAGTACAGGCATACTTTTTGCAGTACTTCCAATCCATACTTGACAGGGTCCATGGCGTGGGCCTTGTGGATATGGAAAGTTGGTTGAATTTACTTTAAAAGAAAGACCTATCTAGGCATGGTGGGAGGCTGAGGCAGGAAGATTGCCAGTTCGAGCTTAGCTGGGGCAGTTTAGTGGCTTGGCTAGCCCTGAGGCAGGCCTGGCCGGGCGTCCTAGTGGTCAGGGTGGCTTGGCCCAAGGCAGCTGGTGTACAGATAGCCAATCACCGAGCTCCAGCTGCTGAAATCCAGATGTTCCTGCTGTGGCTGGGCACACTGGGCATAGAAGACCTCTTTGCCCAGGAGGTGGCCCGGGGCCAATCACTGCAGGGTGGCCTCGCTGAACTGATAGGTCACCTTCCTGCGGACCTTGGTCACCTCCCCAGTCCGGTTGTAGTTGTGCAGTGCCTGGGCCATCTTCTGGCACATCATCGACATCTGGTTATTCTTCCTCTTGCCCCAGAGCTTGGCGAGTTTTTTCTTGTTCTTGGACGTGAACTGAAAGATGCCTCTGGCCTTGCTGACCCATTGGATACAGAAGGCCATCTCGGACTGCACAGTGCCTCATGCAGGTACTCGAACAGCCACAGCTTCCTCCTGCCTCTTCCTCCCCTCGGCTGGGAAAGCGTGGGTTGGACCGACTGATTTCCAGCAGTGCTAATGACAGACCACCCGCCGTTGAGGGGCTCCTCTGAGGACAGCACCCTGTAGCCACCAGGGCTGGCTCTGACCAGAGGGCAGTGATTGAGCAGGGTCAGGTAGCTCTCGTAATCAGGGCAGGACTGCAGATCTGCTGTTGAATGCCGTCTCAGTACCTCGAAATCGTCCTAAACACTTGACCCAGCTTGTCTTGTTGAACACAAATCGAGCGTCATGAATAAACTGCAGACCCCACCCATCAGAGCCCGAGGTCACAAGCTGCCACCAGGCGGGAGTCACTGTCTCTCTTCTCTGTAATGGACTTCTGTCTCTGTAGTTTTCTTTGTTCTGAGGTCTACCTTATCTGTTGATTGTATTTGCGTGGTATATCTTTTTATATCCTTTTATTTTCAACTTACCTGTGTCATTCTATTTGAAGTAGGTTTCTGGTAAATAGCATGTCTGGGCCATGTTGTTTTTTAACTGCTTTGTCAGTTTGTCTTTTCAATTGATCTATTTTGGCCATTTACATTTAATGTAAGCATCGCTATGTTAAGGATTAAGTTTGCCATTTAATTTTTTTGTTTTCTGTTTGTTCCTTCTGTTTTATGCTCTTCTTCAACTTTTTCTGCCTTACTGAGTGTTGCTTGAAGCTTTTCAAGAATCCCATTTGGGTAGGTACAGGCGTGTGTGGCTACAGTGCCATCTACTTGGCGAGTTAATGCAGAGGGATTGTTTGAATCCAAGAGTGTATGTCAACCTGGGCAATATAGAAATACTCATTTTCTTTAAAAATCTATTTTGGTTTATCTATACAGGCTCTAAATGCATTTTACATACTTTTTTAGTGATCTAATTATTACATTGCATGTAAATAATTTATCACATTCTACTTGTATCAACATTTTAAATTTGAAAAGTTTTCAGGCATTATTTATTCAAATATTTTTCAGCCCAATTGTCTTTCTTTTATTTTGGAACTCCAGTGATATGAATATTCTATTCTTTTTTCATTTTTTTCACAGAACCCTGTATCTCTTTTTTTTTTTTTAAGTATATTTTCTCTCTTTAGATTGGGTAGTTTCTGTAATCTATTTTCAAGTTCATTGCTTCTTTCCTCTGTCATATTAATTCTCACACAATTTATCCAATGAATTTTAAATTTTTAAATTATTTTTTGGGGGACAGGGTTATGCTATGTAGTTTAGTCTGGTTTTGAACTCACTATGGATTCAAGGTTATGCTATGTAGTTTAGTCTGGTTTTGAACTCACTATGTAGCCCAGACTGGCCTCCAACTCATGGCAATCCTCCTGCCTCAGCCTCCTGAGTCCTGAGATTGCAGGAATACATCACTACACTAGGCTATTAATATATTTTAATTCAAAACTTCCCTTTGGTTCTTTTTCATATGTTCTATTTCTTTACTCAAACTTCTATTTCTCATTTGTTTTGTGGATATTTTAATTCCTTGTTGAAACTTCTTTTGCTTTAATATAATTGTCAGATAATTCAAATACCTGTGTCATCTGCGCATTAGAGTAGGTTGATTTTCTTTTCTGAGATTTCTGTGGTTCTTGGTATAATGAGTGATTTTCTATTATAAACATGTGGGCTATTGGGTTGCGAGACTGCATCTTCTTTCTTTCTTTTCTTTTTCTTTTTCTTTCTTTCTTTTTTTTTGCAGGCAGTTACCCTATTTATATGTGTTGTGCTATGCAGGTCTGTGCTGTAGTAAATACACAGCTCTCTATTGGATTGTGCTGACTCTGGCAGAAGTTAAAAGAAAAACTGCCTTGCCTCACCTTGCTTCAGTGGATGAGGATAAAAATTTCTCTCCCCACTCTACTTACTGACACTTTCCTGGCAACTGTGTAATGTTATTTGCATCGGTTTGTCTCTGCTGGGTATGGGATGGAAGCAGAGTACTGCCTAACCTGTTTTGTTTCACCTTGTTGCCACTGTGTGGGGAGGGGTGGAGGTTTAGTTCCTTGCTGGGCATCCTCTCAATACTAGCTAAGAGGCTGGAGAAAGAAGTGATATTATTGCCTCATTGCTATCAAATGGGGATGGTCCCATTGACACTGCCCAGGTGGGGAAAGTGGAGGGTCAACTGGCACTACCCACCATAGCTTTGTTTTACTTCGTTCCTGCTGAAGAAGTGGAATGAAAGTTGACTTCTATTGATCCAGTTGAAATCACCTTTGTGGGGAAGACCAAAGGCCTACTCAAACTGCCCGATGTCTACTACATGGGACCAGACATGGTACCTCTGTTTGGAACAGTTGACATTGCATGCAAGGAGCAGATTTTCCTGTAATGTTTAGAGCAAGGTGAGAGTACCAAAAAAGATTCTTTGTCCCACTAGTCTACCCTTTTCCTGGTCATTTAACTAAAGAGAATAAAGCTTTTCTTGAGGATTTTTTTTTAGTCTGAGTCTATTGGCAGCTTCTGGCTGCAGATTTTTTCTACCCCCAATCTGGACTATATGGCAGGCAAAAAGAAATCCCAGGCAGCTCATCACTGTAGTGTTCTTTAGATCCTAAGGTCCCTAGGCCATCTGTCTTGTCCTTTTCACCTCTCAGTGTCTTTTAAAAAAAAATTAAGAAAAGACAATTTATTTAGAGGACAATTTATTTAAAAGTGGAGAAAAGGGGGGAAAGGGAGATGATAGATAGCTACTTGAGTAGGGAGCATTCGAAAGCGAAATACTCATGGGCCCTTCGTTGTAGCCCCTTTTTATTGAGGTTTTTTTTTCCCTTGGGTCAGACCTTCAGAATTTGTTTGGCTCCTAGGCTTATCAGTTATCTCTGCCTCTGTTTCTCTTAGCTATGTGACTTTTCTGTGAGATTACGGGTGGGTGGCTTAGGGCCAGGTAATGTAGAGATGTAAGAATCAAAAGGGGGAGTTTGTATTCTTTATGCTAATCAGATTACCTGGGGACCTTCCTGGAACCAGTTTCTTTGCCTTTGTCTCTCTGACTGTTGGAATCTGGCTGCCTTTATGTTTCTTTTTTTTTATTTTTTAACCAAGAACATGTATTGGTACATTGTCCATATATTGATCACATTTATCATGTTTGTTTTGTACCTGTACATGGTGTCTCTTGGCTTTCCCCCCTCTTCCCCTCCCCTCCCTTCTGTTCCCTCCATCCCTATTTACAGCAGGTTTATTTACAATTCTCCATGATTTCCCTTTCCCCTTTCTTTCCATTTTTTTCCTTCCTGCTTTTCCCCCCTTCCCTCTTTCTAGTACTCCTCTCCTTTGTATATTATCTTCCTTTTATATACTATCCGTTACACTACTTTGTCCTTATTTATATTTATGGTTTCGCATATCAGAGAAACAATTTGATGTGTGCTCATGAGTGTCTGATTTATTTCACTTAATAGTATATTCTCAAGGAACATACATTTACATACAAATGACTCTAGTTTATCCTTCTTTATGGCAGTGTAGTACTCCATTGTGTAGAAAAGCCACATCTTCTTTAGCCATTCATTGGTCATTGGGCATTTGGGTTGTTTCCAAAATCTAGCTATTACAAACTGCGCTGCTATAAACATGGTTGTGCATATATCTCTGTGGTATGACGATTTTAACTCTTCTGGAATGATCCCCAGTAGGGGAATAGCTGGATCAAATGGAACCTGTAGTTCTAGTTTTTTGAGGAATCTCCATATTGATTTCCACAGTGGCTGGACCAGTCTGCATTCCCACCAACAGTGGAGGAGGGTTCCTTTCTCCCCACAGCCCCCCCAGCATTTGTTGTTGGTTGATTTTTTCATAGACACGATTCTTTCTGGAGTGAGATGGTATCTTAATGTTATTTTGATTTACATCTCGCGAATGACTAGTGATGTTGAACACTTTTTCATATATTTATTTGCCATTTTTATTTCTTCATTTGAGAAATGTTTATTCATTTCAGTTGCCCATTTTTGGATTGGGTCTTTAAATTTGGGAGGTTTACAGAAACAACTCCAAATGCACTCAAATACCTCATCTTTGACAAAGGAGCCAAACACCCTCACTGGAAGAAAGATAGCCTCTTTAACAAATGTTGCTGGAAAAATTGGCTTACCACATGCCAAAAACTAAAACTAGATACATGTCTCTCACCATGCACTAAACTGAGATCGAAGTGGGTCAAAGATCAAAACATTAAAACAGATACACTAAATTTACTGGAGAATAGAATAGGAAGAACCCTTGAAGACATAGGGATTGGAAAAAAATTTATGGACAGAACCCAGACTGCACGGGAAACAATACAAAGAATCAGTGCTTGGGACCACATGCTATTAAAAAGCTTTTGCACAGCAAAAGAAATCACCAATAGAGCAGGGCGAAAAACCACGGAATGGGAAAAAATTTTTACTAGCTATCCATCAGACAAAGGTCTAACATCTAGAATATATAAAGAACTCAAAAAAATTAAACCTGCCTTTTTGTTTCTATTTGATTATAGCTGTCTGGCTTTATGAGTCTAATGAGGCCTTTACCCTATCTTTTCCCTGCCTATGGGGACCCCTGTCCCTACATTCCCCTCTCTGAGAAAAACATCCAACTTCTGTTGGGGAAATGGGCGAAGATCGATCTGGCTTCTCCGAGCTGAATGGGGTTGTAGTTGGGGAACAGTGGATAGGAATCTTTAGCGGGGAGGTTTTTTCTAATGGGCCTCAGCAGAAGATGTCTGGCAGCTTTATAGTGAATTTCGTCTGTATGACCACTTGGGGTTTGGCAGCCTCTAGGCAAAGAAAAAAGAAAGCTTTACCAAAAGATTAAAGACATGTATGACTAAAGCATCATCAACAGGATGGAAAGGTAGACTGGGTGGGGAGCCATGTCAGATATGGTCTAATAAGAGTTGTAACTAGCTGGCCCTTCGGATTTTTAGCAGGGGTCAGTGATTGGAGATTTTCCCTGTATGTCTAGTTTAAATTATTATTTATATCTCTAGCTATGTCCTCAAGTTGTTGGATGTTCAAGACTAAGTTAAGCTGAGACCTTTATCAAACATTACAATTTATCTCTCAATATGTCAAGGTCAGTCAAGTGTCCTCAGGCATTCCTTTGGGGCTGTCATCAAAGCCTCTTAGTTCTTAATTCATCTTCTGCCAAATGTGTCATCTGCCAGGATGGGTCACGGTCTGTGCTAGACCACACTGTGCTCCTTGGAGACATGGGAACAGTTTTCCCTTTAGTGATCCTCCTTCTGCAGGATGCACACTGACTGACTCTTGTTTGACCTCAGGGGCCTAACAATCGCCTTGCTCAGGAGGTTGTGTGACTCACCGAGATTGTCTTGTAGTAAAGTCCCTTTATGTCCTGGGTTCTTATTGACCTTGGATGGCCAGGGCCAAAATATTGGTTGTCCTCTTAGCCTAGTTACCTTTTAGTTTTGGTCCACCCCAAACCTTAGTTGTTGAACACCCAGCAAGAGAAGATGAGTTACATTTGGTGGTATAGTGAGAGCAGTTAATTTAATAACTTTGCTTAGATATCTAGTCTATCATATAGCTTTAAATCTGGATAAGATGAAAGTAAAGAGCCAGTTAAGCACGTATGGGCCAAACAGTAAGACCAACAAAACTATTATTAATATGGCCAACAATTGTTCCTACCAGGAAGAACTAGTGATGGCCTCCCACAAAGAGGAGAAGAAAAGGTCTACGGAGCTTCAGAATCTGACATAGCATTAACCTGTCATCTAACATCTTGAACAGCCATTGGAATTTTAATAGAAGAATCAGAAATGTACACACAACATTCAGCTTTTATAATCACACAAGTTCTTCCTTGTGTTATTGTTAGGATGTCTAAGCCCTGGGTCTCTTTAAGAAGTTGGTAAAGGGGCCTGGCCCACATCTTTAAGATCCAAGAAGAGAAGCTGGCTGAGGCAAAATCTGTGTCAATAAAGTATAGGGATCGGGCACAACTGGATGTAGAGGCACCACAGCTTCATTAATGAGGTGCAGGTCTTGAAGCAGTCTGTTTTCTCAGTGTCTTCTTGTGCTTGATTATTATTATATCAAGTTTTATTATTATTATTTTAATAGAGATAACTAGTGAAAAATGAATCATTGACTTGGGGGGGGGTGCTAGACACTGAACAGGGTCTTACCCAAGCTAAGCAAATGCTGTACTGCTGAGCTATACCACTGGCCCTGCAGTCATTGATTTTTTTTAAAAAAATTGTTAGTTCTTTCCTTTTGCTTTCTTTGGGTATACTTTTAGACATCCTAGCATATTATTCAGTTGACTAATTTACTTATTGTTAGTTGAAATAATTCACATATTATTAAATATATTGGAATAAACAAATGAATTTAATGCTACAATGTGTCATGGGTGGTATACCAGGTATTTTCTGTTTAATTCTGCTGATTCAATTTCCACCCTTTTAGACCCTGTTTTTGTCCTGGGAGGTTAACTTATATGGATTATGTCAGTGGGGCTCTTTCCCTTCCTAGCTTCTGATGGGTTTCAGCAATGGAGATCCCTGGCAGGACATGAACTGGAGGGGAGAAACTGATGTCAGATTATTTGTTCCTGGTTTTTTGTTTTTCCAGGATTGCCTCAGGCTGGCTACTGTCCTTCAGCTAAAGGTCACGGCTCCTCTTAAAGGGACTCTCTACACCACGTACTCCCTTTTTTCTTATACAATGTCTGCCTTCTCCTTTTATCCTTTTGGGTGGAGGGGATGCAGCAGCACCAAGTTACTGTACTCTCCTTCCTCTTGGTTTTCCTACCTTTGTCCATACCTTTATCTATAGTCCTTTCCTTAAACTTCCCACTAATTATACTAATTGGAGTGTGTCATCTGGTTTCTGGTGGCACCCTTACTGACATAGATGATGTCTCAATTTTCAAAGAATTGGAAGACAATGAAGAGGCCTAACAAAATATGAATAAATATCATTCACTCCATCTCTCCCTCTCTGATTAATCTATGCTCTTGTGGTGCTTTCAGATAATCATTCTGACCTGCAGTCTTCAGAGAATCAGTGACATATAGGAGTACCCGTTCGTGGAATATAATAATAGCTAGCATTCATTGAGCACTTACTCTTCTCATGTACTGTATTAACCAGGTTTTCTGTACATTATTTCATTTAACCTGCGCATCAACCCTATGAAATAGGCAATTTTTAAAAATGTCCCTCTTTTAGATTAGGAATCTAAGGCTTAGAGAGAGTAAGTAGCCTGTTAGAAATTTCACAGCTAAGAAGTAGCAGAGCTGAGATTGAAATTTAGGTCTGTCTCACCCCATGGCCCATATTCCAAACTCAAATCATGTTTTTTAGACCAGCAGCATCTGGGAGCGTGTTAAAAACGTAGAATCTCAGGCTTCACCTCACCTACTGAGTCAAAATCTGCATTTTATCCAGATTTCCAAGTGATTCACATGCACATTAGAGTTCCAAAAGCAATACTTTAAACCATGTTGTTATTATGGACTGCCTTTTATATATTAATATAGAAAACTCTGTTTTATTGATACTGGGTGAAAAGAGCATTTACCATGCTGTCCTCTTTAACACTAATATCATGGGGCTGGGGATATAGCCCAGTGGTTAGAGTGCTTGCCTAGCAAGCAGAAGGCCCTGAGTTTGATCCTGGCACCAAAAAAAACAAAAACAAAAACAAAAACACCTAGTATCACATGGCCTTTTAGCTGCAATCTGAAACAACCAGTGCTCTTGTTTTGACACTAGGGCATTTAGGGTCAGTATTGGACCGATCTTGATGAGATTGGTCATTGCTTGGGCAAAATACCTAACATAATTTAAAGGAAGAACGTTTTATTTTGGCTCATGAGTTCAGAAGTTTCAGTCCATGGTCACTTAGCTCCATTACTTTAGGCCTATGTCAGTGCAGAAGTGTCATGGCAGAAGGGCGTAGTAGAGGAAAGCTGCTCTTCTCATAGCAGTCAGGAAACAGAAAGGGAAAGAGCCAAACAAGAAGGGCATGAGGGCCAGAGATTCCTTTCAAAGCCATGGTCCTGGTAATTACTTCTCTCACTGGGCCCTGACTCCTAGTAACCCATTTTGCTATTAACTCATCAATGGAGAGGTTAGCACAAATTACCTCTCTAGGTTCCACCTTTGAACATTGATGCATTGGACATTAAGCCCACAATACGTGAGTCTTTGGGAAGACAGTTCATATTTCAATTGTAACAAAGACCATCAACAGAATGAATACAGAAATTATGGTATGTTCAGCTTGTGTGTGTGTGGATTCCATAAACAGTTAATTGAATGAATTACAGCCACATGTAGCAACAGAGAACTAGAGCAAAATGAGTCAAAACTACACTGTTGAGGGAAAGCTTGCAAAAATTTCTGTAAAATCTTCTGTAACATTTATGTAAAATATTAAAACAAATATTTATCCTATTATATAAGATATTGTTTATGGAGCATGCATAGATAAAAAAGGAAAAAAATTCTCACCAAATACACATATACATACAGAGTCAGTATGTTCCAGAACTAGGACAAGAAGACAGAGTTCCTCATTATTCTTTAACTTGAATAAGGAATTAATGGCTTCAAAATCTGTAGCGTATGCACAATCGTTAGCTTGACTCCCCATCTTCAATAGCTGGGCCTTGCATAGCTCAGAACGCATTATGAGAGTTTGGTGAGTTTGCAGAAGAATGAGTATTGTTAATTATCTCTTTTACAGGAAGGCAGGGGGCAGGTTACTATAAATTTTTCACATATTCTTACCTCTGTCTACCGGCCAGGAATACTGAGTTTGAGCTGTTTAAGGGTAATAGTAAACAGAATAATGTGAAACACTAGTAAACAAGTACATGACTGTTCCAGCCTAAAGTTGTACTCCTCCAGCATTTTTCAGTCATGTTTGTCTAGTTCTGGCAGCAGCTGTGGACACAAAACCCTCCCCAGGGAACCAAAAAATTATAAACAGTCCCTGGTGTAATTAAAATGGGCCATTGGCAAGGTGCTTGGATCAAAATTTTAAGTTCTGAATAAGACAGGTTTTAAGGTAAAGGGCCTACAGTGTTTTAGAAAATGAAAGGCAGAATATGGTTTCTGCTCTTCTGGACCTACTGTGCTTACTTTTTTCTCAATAACTTGGTAATTGCCTTTCAATTCCCCAGGCCGTTCAGACCTTGAAAATATACTCTGGGAGTATGTGAGAAAGAGGCTCTTTTGAATAGATAATTTCTGTTCTTTGATTTTGATGGTCTGAACCACCTATTTAATGCATTTGATCTAGTAATGACTCATGAGAAGAGCCTTGGAAGAGATTTGGGTTCCAGTACCAGGACCACTCGCTCAGCGACTTTGAACAAATCAATTAACCTCTTTGAATTTCAGATACCTCATCTATAAAATGGAGTATACCTCATCTGAAAAATCTCAGGACCACAGATATTCCAGATTTCAGAGGTTTTCAGATTTTGGAATCATTGCACAGTTTACTGCTTAAGCATACCTAATCGGAAATCCAAACTCTGAAATGCTTCAAAATTTGGAACACTTCTGATTTCAACACATTTCACATTTTGGATTCTGGCCTAGGGATGTCTCTTGGTCACTTTCTTTGCTCTGAGACACAATACCTGACACCTACAACTTAAAGGAGAGATTTATTTTGGATCATGTTTCAGAAGTTTCAGTCTATGTTTGGCTGGTTCCAAGATAAAAAACCAGCATGCCAGAGGGGAATAGTGAGGTAAAGCTGCTCACACCATGATGATTAGGAAGCAGAGAGAAGAGAGGAGTCAAAGAGGGAAATACACCCTTCAAGGTCATGCCTCCAGCAACCTGCCTCCCCTCACTAGGCCTCACCTCATACCAGGAATTCAGCTGTAGCAGCCCCATTGTCCAATTACCTTTCACAAGCCCTGCCTCTGAGTGCATGAGGCTGTGGAGGGACATCTAGATATCAACCATAGCATTTCACCCATGGCCACCAAACGACTCATGTTCATCTCTTTATGCCAAAATGCATTTAATCCATCTCTTAAGAGTTGCCAAAGTTTTATTTAACAATTTCAGCAGTGCTAAAAAGTCCAAGTTCAAAGTATCCTCTGACACTCAAGGCAAACTCTTAACTGTGAGCCCCTGTAAAAAATTTTTTTTTTATTTTTTTTGTAAAAAAATTTAAAAGTTAAATACTGCCAACGTACAAAGGCATGGTGTAAACATTGCCATTCCTGAAGGGAGGATTAGGGGGATTAAAAACCAATGGGACTGAAGCAAAATTGAAACCCAGCAAGGCAAACATTAAATCTTGTAGCTCCATGTCCAGCATGCAGAGCAATTTGTGGCCAGATGTAAACTCCAATGGGCTTGGGTGGCTTTGCCCCTTGGGTTATCTGCTGTAGCCCTCATGGCTTCTTTTTTGGGGTGGCTACACTCATTGCCTGTGGCTTTTCTCAGATGTTCCATGCTCATGCTCCTGGGTTTTCCAACTTCCTGGATCTCTACTGCACTTTCAACTCCAGTCTCACAGCTTCACACACTGCCCTCTTAGGGACACATTACCTGGCCTTATAGACCTTTTTCTGAAATCTGGATGGAAGCCTCCCTGACACCACAACTCTTGCATTTTGCATGCCTGTAAATCCAGGATGCTGTGGATGACACCAAGGCCTGGTGCCAGCTTCAGCAGTAGCCAAGCCCACTTGGATCATGGTTGCAGAGGCTTCTGAGTGCTTGGGTGACTGAACTCTGGGAAACATTTCCCTCTTTGACTCAGAAAAAGTAGAGCACCCTGGGACTCTCTTCTCAAAGCAAAGTCTTTTACTTTTTCAGTAAAAAGGCAGAGTCTTCCTGTTTCTCTGGATGCCATAAAGGCATCTGATTCAAAGTACTTAGCTTCTTATTAATTTTAATCTTTTCAGCAACCGAGCTGACCTGGGCCAAAATTTTGCAGGTACTTCCTTGCTGGCTGCCAGTAAAATTTTCAAGTTGCTTAATTTGGCTTTTTGCTCCTACTTCTCATAGTAGATCTTGCTAAAAGCAGCAAGCAGTACCCATGCTGCCTTGAAATTTTCTCCACCAGATTAGTCTGGTGATATTAATCTCAGTCTCCCACAAAGTCTCATGACACAAACAAAATGTAGGCAAATTTTCTATCAGAGAATAACGCTCACGGTCTCTAGCTCAATTGCCAACTGAACCTGGTATTTACTGTTTGGATTAACATCAGAATTCTGGTATTGTGAGCTCTGACTAGTATCACACAGCAAGCTTCACTTACAGCATCTAAGCACTTCTCTAGCCAGCATCTCCAAACCTTTCCAAACTCTCATAAACCAGTTCCAAAGGCTTCTGAAGATATATTCATAGCAATGACCGCACTTCTCTGGTACTGAAATCTGTCACGTTTTTCATTGCTGAGACAAAACACACAACATCTGCAATGTAAAGGAGAGGTTTATTTTGGCTCACATTTCAGAAGTGTCAGTCTATGCTTGGCTGGCTCCAAGGAAGAAAACAGCATGGCAAATGGAAAGCTGCTCATGTCATGTCAGGCCAGGAAGCAGAGAAAGAAGTGAGGAGACAGGGAGGGAGATATACTCTTCTAGGTCACATCCCCAGTGATGTGCCTTCCCCCAATGTGATAGATGTGGTGTCAACTTGAATAAGAAATATCTTGTGGATTAGTTTAGCATGGTTCTAAGTGTGTCCGGATGACTGACTTACTGACGAGAGAAGATCCATCCTGGATGTGGGTTAAACCAACCAATAAGCTTGTAGCCTATATGGAATAAAAAGAAAAAGAAGAAGGAACTCTTGGCAACTTCTGGGAAGATGGCAGACTGGTAAGCAGCAACAAATCAGTCTCTCTAAAACTCAGAATTCAGATAGTAGAAAATAACAACCTAGGGAAGAAAAGAAGGAGGAAAGTAGATCCTTGGGACCCAGAAAGGATCTGACAGGAAAATTGTAGCCCACAAAGAAATTGAAGAGACAGAACAGAAGGTGGAAAAAGGAAGGGGTGATCTGCATTTTCTTTCTGGCTCCCGGCTCCCAGCTCATGAGAAAGGAAGGTGAAATCTACAGAGAAACAGTGAAAGTGGATGACTCCAGAAGGCTTCAGGGAGAAATGCACCAGTGGGATGGACCAGCAGTTGCTGTGTGCTATAACAGCTAGTAACTGACTCCAGTCCAAGTGACCACCATATCCCCTGGATTGAGTGATTGGTTGGATGCTACTCTAGGGAGGGGACTCAGAGCAACCACAGGTTGGTTTCATCTCAGGGCTTCCAGTGTCACACTCCCAGAATGGCTGGGTGAGGAACAGCCACAGGAAATATCTGTGGTCAGGGAGCTGTGGTTAGGCTGGGAAGAGACATTCAGAGTGTTCTAAACTAAATGACCCAGGTCCCAGTCTTATACAAGAGGCCAGATTCAGCCTGAATCTGTGGATTTGAAAGCCTGACAACTGGCACCACCCTAATCCTACTGCTGGCTTGCTGGTGACTATACTATCCAGCACAGATCAGGGCTCTTTTTTGTCTACCAGTGAGAGCAGGGGCAAGTTTCGAATTGGACACTTCCACAGAACTGTAGACCCCACAAGGCTCAAAATCACGTAGAAATTTCCTTTTTTTTTGGAGGGGAGTTATTCCTTTGCTTGTTGATGTCGTGTGTTTGTTTGTGACATTGTTTTTAATTTTATTTTATTTATTTTTTTGGTGGTGCCGGGGATCGAACACAGGCCCTTGTGCTTACAAGGCAAGCACTCTAATCACTGAGCTAAATTCCCAGCCCCTTTATTTTATTTTTGTTTTTTTCCCTTTTTCTCTTCTTTCCTTCCCTCCTGTCTTCTTCACTAGTTTTCTAGAGCATCAATAATATTCCTTTGTCTTTCAACCTTGCTTCTAATCTCTTTTTTGTCTTATTCCTCTATTTTTTCCTCTTCTCCATTTAAAAATTTCTCCCCTTAGTTATTTCTCTCTTGTTTTTACTTTCTATATAATTTCTTTTTTCTCCCCCCTTTTGATCTTCTATTTCTTGCCAGCTTTTTTTTTTACCTTTACCTAAGTCTATAAACATCCATCTACTCTCCAATAAGATCCTTTGTACCACTACTCTCTCCTCCTCATACCATAGAGTTTAAGGTTTCAAAGTTTTCCTTTTGCATCCCTCATTCCTAAATTCTAAATCTTTAATGGTATAACCATAAAACTCTGCTAATCTTTTGATAGTTAACCCTGTAAAATTATTATTGAATATTTTCTACCACTGGCAGAGATATAGCTGTTGCTTTTAGTATATATTAGCTATAAGTCAGTATCTGGGTTACCCTAATGTTTGTAACATAATTGACACTTTCTTCTCTAGGAACAAAGGTGGTACATAATTGGTTCTTATGGTATGTTAATAACTAATTTGTCTTTGGCAATACTACTATAGCTGTTTCACTTGATATTAACAGTTACATAATTGTGGCTATTTCTCTGGTAGCCAATGCTCAGATTGCCTTTGTGACACTAATAATACTAGAGTATATGCCCAGAGAACTGGGTTGTTGGGCTAATTACACTGCATCCTCCTCTCCCAAAATAACCAAGATGGTCAAATCTTGGGGTTGTGGCAAAGGATTATAGTTAACCATGCCCAAAGTACATCACTTAAAAGCAGCTAAAGAGATCTCTATACCAGCAACAAAGTCTTTAGACTGTAAGCATCCACAAAACAAACAAAACAACACAAAATGAAACAAACAGAAACAATAGAAACATATGAAGAAGACACAACAAAACACCTCCCAAAACTCTCAATTCCCTCAAAGCCAATACAGGGTGTACTGAGGGGCAGAATAGTATAAGTCACACACCTGAATTACTTGAAAAGATAGCAGAGGAGGTCAGAAAGTGGTTCAAAGTAATAGTCAAGAGGATTAGAGAAGCTATAACTAAATGAATAATGGAAGTGATAACCAAAAAGATGCAGGAGCTGGCTTCTGGCACAGGGACACGTAGGCTAACAACTCTTGGAGACTTCACTGCTGGGCAGTGCACAGTGGACTGGGCTGGGTCCACGGTCACGCAGTTCACACTGCACTCAAACCACTAGGCCAGAGTTGGTGATACCCTTTGGTCTGTCCAGGCTGTGGAATCTCGACAAGGAATTCGATTATTCTATTGTTTGAATAATATCCATGCACAAGCACTGTTTCATAACAGCATTTGTGGTTGTCACCAATGCTACCTTTTGGGAGCCATAGAGATTTCAAAATTGTTTTACAGCCCACACATACAATAAAAGAGATTTCAAGTCAAACACTGGAAGAAATGTCAGAAGATTCAGATAAGGAAGACTATTCAAACAGAACAGTCAGTTATGAAAATGAATCAGATGAGGATACATTCGTGAAATTTGTCAGTGAAGATATTAACCAACATGCATTATTGACAGCTAACTCTATTAGTGACCCATTCTTCCCCCAGACTACACAGATACTATTGGAACATTAGCTAGTGAAATGGGTGCCACACCTTCCTGAGACCCGAGATTTATATGGTGTCTCTTCTTCTGATCTGCTGAGCCTAACACAGTGGCCATACCGTTGAGGTCATTGATGTAAAAGTTCAGCTCACTGACTGGGCTCCTTTTTATCCTGAGCCAGTGTATATCCCAACAGGCCTTGAAATGCAACCCCTTTGCCCAAACTCCAAGGATGACACTGTGGTTTACCTGGTTGAAGATGGGCATAGAATGACATACATTGCTGGAAAACACAATTTGGTACCTGGATTAATATCTTAGTTATATTTGTTTCATAGTTCGTAGTGGAAATTTTAGATTGCCAGGAAGTTCATGTCCTTATAAAAATGTGTGGTCATATATGATTCAGATGTTTAGTGCTGATTATATTTTTGAAGATGTACAGCAATTTAAAAATATAGCATCTGGGGGCTGGGGATTTAGGTCAGGTTGTAGAGCACTTGCTTAGCAAGCACAAGGCCCTGAGTTTGACCCCCAGCACTGCTCCCTCCAAAATAAAAATATAGCATCATGTTTTCTGTTAGAATGCAGAGTTATATTTTGAATGAATTATGCATCATGTGAGTTTTCAAATGTAAATATAGTGAAGTTCTTTACAACTGTTTCCCCCTTTCTCACCTATAGCTCACATTCACCCAATCATTCAGATGGTTTTCTTTCAATTTCATACCTGTTTGATGCATTTCTTGGGATTATTATCTTTAAAAGAGAACATGCCCCACATTTCAAATCACATCCAAGATTTTATCTCAGAAAAAAACATCCTTAACACCTGAGGATCAATGGAATAGATTGGAGGATACAGAAACAACCCCAAACACACTCAAATACCTCATCTTTGACAAAGAAGCCAAGCACCCTCACTGGAAGAAGGATAGCCTATTTAACAAATGGTGCTGGAAAAATTGGCTAACCACATGTCGAAAATTAAAACTAGATATATGTCTCTCACCATGTACTAAAATCAAATCAAAGTGGATCAAAGATCTAAACATTAAAACAGAAACATTAAATTTACTGAAGAATAGAATAGGAAGAACCCTCGAAGACATAGGGGTAGGAAAAAAATTTATGAACAGAACCCAGACTGCACAGGAAACAATACAAAGAATCAGTGCTTGGGACCACATGCTATTAAAAAGCTTTTGCACCGCAAAAGAAATCACCAATAGAGTAGGGCGAAAACCCACAGACTGGGAAAAAAATTTTGCTAGCTATCCATCAGACAAAGGTCTAACATCTAGAATATATAAAGAACTCAAAAAAATTAAACCTCCCAAATTTAAAGACCCA
>PVJO010025846.1:0-10942 GCA_004026905.1 Hystrix cristata
GGGGCACGGAACATACCAGGGTCTTTAGCTCTGGCCAGGCAGAGGGACAGGAAACAGACAGAGCTGGGCTTGAATCACAGCTCCATCACTTACCAGCTACACATAATGAGGGAATATCACGAGTCTCACTGCCTCAGTTTCCTTATCTATAAAATGAGAATAATAGCACCTCAGTCTGATAGCAATGTTACACGGATCAGATGAGAATTAGAAAGGATTCGATATTTGTTAATTATAATGATGTAATTATCAGGTAGGGGTGTAGCTCACTGGTAGAGAGCTTGCCAAGCATGCATAAGGCCTTAGATTCAGCCCCCAGCACTGTAAAAAACAACAACAACAAAAAAAAACAAAACAAGAAGCTCTGAATGGGTTATAATTATCTGGTTATCATTATAACCAGTGCTGCTGTCTGAGTTATGAAGGAAGCAGGTAAGACCCACACAACCTTATAGCTGGGCTAGAGAGAGCTGTTAGCTGATGGCCATAACCTTCAGGTCAAGTAAGGGGGTAAGGTCAAGAACTAAGTATGCGAGGAGCAGAGACAGGGTAGGGAAGGGGCTCAGATTTGTACGGGCCCTCAGCTGGATGGGCTCTCCTTCAGCTCCCTCCTCATCTTGGGGGAAGCAAGGAAACTCAAGAAACCCCTTGACTCTACAGGAGGATTCTGCTCTGAAGGGGCTGGGTGAAAACAAACTCTTACACTACTACTGGATATGGTCACTCAGAAGGACAAGGACTCATTCTACTGGAGCAGGCATATTCTCCAGCGATAACTCACTGAAGGTCAAAGCTAACCCGAGGAAAAAGCAGTGTTCCGTACTTCCGCTCTTGCCTGGACCCTTCAGGAAGGGGCTGCCTAGTTGTTTCATGTTGAACTGTGACTGAGGAACTACCCCAGTCCTGATGAATTGGAAACAATTTGTACATTAAAGGAGAACTTAGCCATCGTGGGACTAAGGACAGGAAATGGATTAAGTTCACTCCAAAGGATCTCCCTAAGTAGGAATGAAGGTATTGTTGATTACACAATCTTTGTTCAGAGGAACAAAGACAAGCTAATACATCCTAATTCCAAGACACACTAGAAAGCCACAGTAATCAAGACAATGTGCTCTTGACACAAAGACAGACAAAAGTACCAGTGGAACAAAAGAAAAATTCCTGAAATAAACTCACACATATAGGGAGAGGTGATTTGGAACTTTCTAGCAAGTTGCTAGAAAAAAAATAGTCTGTCCAGCTAATTGTGCTGAAACCATTAGACATCATGTGCAAAAAACTTGCTTTGATTCATACAATACACAAAAATTAACTCAAAATGGGCCATAGACCTAACTGTATAACCTAAAACTATTAACACTTTTTCCCCTAGGATGGAGAGTGAAGCCAAGGACTTACATATGCTAGGCAAGCATTCATCTCCAGACTTTTTTTTTTAAATTAGGGGCTCACTAAGTTGCCCAAGCTGACCTGAAACCTGCAATCCTCCTGCCTCAGCCTCCAGAGTAGCTGCAATTAGAGGTGTGCATATAAGGTGTTTTAAAGGAAACAGGAGAAAATCTTGGTGGGTTGGGTTTAGGCAAAGATTTCTTAGATGTGACAGCAAAAGTTGAAACTATTTTTAAAAATTGATAAATTGGACCTCAACAATGTTAAAACCTTCTGATCCCTTAAAGACACTATTAAGATAACGAAAACACAGACCACAGACGGGAGAAAATATTTGCCAAGTATTTGTGTGATAAAAGGTTTGTATCTGTGATATATAATGAACTTTCAAAAAATAATAAGAAAACAATCCAAAAAATAGGTAAAGATTTTGAGTAGACAATTTTTTAAAATAGCATAAAGAAAATGCAAATTAATATCACAGTGATGTGCTGTTACATATTCATTTGCTCTACACTTAAAAAGATCAACCAGGGGCTGGGGTACAGCTCAGAGGTAGAGCACTTGCCTAGCATTCTTGAGATACTGGCTTTCACCCTCACTGCCTCCCTTGAAGAGAAAGACCAAGTATACCAAGAATGGGCAATGCTGGAGAAGGATTAGAACTAACATACTCTTTTGCTGGTAATGCAAAGTGACATAGATGGGCAGTTTCTTCAAAAGTTAAATACAGAGCAATTCACTTTCAAATTCTCCCTACTAGTCCAGGGTAGCTATCTGTTGTCTCTCTCTTCCCACTTTCCCCATCTTTAAATAAATTTTCTTTCCTTTAAAAAAAAAAAGTTAAACATACGCCTACTACTTGATCTAGCCATTCTTGTTCTAGGTATTTTTCCAAAAGAAAGGAAATATATGTCTAGACAACTACTTACATGTGAATGTTTATGGCAACTTGCTAGATCACACTCTCAAAAACAAGCAACAAGTGAAGGAAAATGGCAGAGTACTGATTGGTAGCAAAATTCAGCCTCTTTATCCAGATTCCAGATGCTGGAAAATAATGACTTGGAGAATTAAAAAAAAGAGACATAGATTGCTGGGAATCAGGAAAGAACTGATAGGAAAAATTAGAAGCTACAGAGATGCTGGAAAGACAGTACACAGTACAGAGAAAAGAACAAGACGATCTGAACTTTCTCCCTGGCTCGTGCCTCACTGCTCTCAGGGCAGGGAACCAGGTGCCCCAGAAGCAAGGTAAGCACCCAGAACTGGGTGATCCAGGGAGAAACAACAGCAGAGCTCTCAGCCATTGTGAAATGCAAAAACAGAGCAGGGTTTTGCTCCAAGGGGTTGCCTTCCACACAGCAGACAACAGCCACAGAGGACTTCAAGAGTGGGTACCTGCCACATTGCCGGCAAGTGCTTAACCAGTCTCCATTTCAGGAAGACGTTGACTATTTAAATCTAGAACTCAGAACAACAACAAAAACCACTTCAAGGCTCTCAGCATTACCCTCCCCCAGTGACTGGGTAAAGGACAGCCACTAGAGACAACTGTGGCCAGGGAGTGGGCTAGAAAGGATCCCTTGGGATGTTTAAGCTCAGGATTGGAAGGACGCAGGCCCTGCCAACCACAGTGAGAAGCCAGGCCCTGCTTACATTGCATTCGGAAAAAGCTGGGTCTGAAAGATCCTGTCAGCACTAAGTACTTGAACCCTTGCCCTGCTGCTTACATCCAGCACACATCTGAGGTCTGACTGCCTCCCGATCTACCAATATGAGCAAAACATGTCTTTGTGTGGACATTGCCACAGCCTGGGGTAAACAGTAGGACCTCTAGAACAGGAGCACATCTCACAAATCCACAGAAATATAGAGAAAAAAATTTCCAGTTTTTTGACTCATTTTAGTTTTTTTCTTTCTTCTTCAATTCCCTTTTTCTTTTTTCTCTTTTTTCTTTTAAATTTTTTCTAATTTTTATTCTCTAAATTCTTTTTTCCTGCATTTTTTTCCTATTATCTTCTATTTCTTGTGGCTTTTTTTCTGTTACCTTTATCTAATTCTAAACATCTTTCTACTCCTTAATAAGGATCCTTTGTCTCACTTTTTTCTCCTCTTTCTCATCGCCCATTAATTTTTCAAATTTTTCTTCTTGCATTCTCCCATTCTCAATTCCCCATATCATTAATAGTATAAAAATTAAGCTTCGTCTTTAGATAGTTAAATCTATGTTACTACTGTTGAATTCTTTTCTATCATTAGTGGGGATATAACTATTGCATTTAGTAGATATTTGTGATATGTCAATATTTGGTTTGTCTTAATGTTTATGCTGTAATTATGGATTTCTTTTCTAAGGTGAGAAAAGAAGGGACAATGGTTCTTACACAGTGTCAATATCCAGTTTGTCTTGGACGATATTACTGTTGCTGATTTACTTGATATTGCCAGTGTTGCATAGATGATGCTATTAATCATTTTTCTCTGAATGCAAATACCTGGATTGCATTTGTGACATTAACAGTACTGCAGTCCATTCTCAGAGAACTGGGTGCTGGGTCAATTACACTGCACTGCATTCGCTCCTCCCAAAGTAACAGATAGAGTTGGATATTGGGACAGAGGCAAAGGACTATATTTAGCTCCAGCCTGAGAGAATCACTGAAAAGCAGACTAACTAAAGAGATCCCCATACGAGTAACAAAGTCTTTCCACTAAAAGCAACCAAAACCCAAAGCACAAAAAGAAACAAACAAAAAACAATAGAAACGTGAGACAACAAGGCAATAAAATGCCTCCCAAAACTCTCAGTTCCCAAAAAGTCAATACATGGGGAAAAAAGCAAAAGCCACACACCTGAATTATTCAGAAGGATAGCAGAGGAGATTAAAAAACAGATCAATAATGTGTTCAGCAGGCTTGGAGAAGATGTAACTAATTAGCTAAGGATATAATAAACTAAATGATAGGACAGTTTACAGAAGACACTAATAAAAATCTACCTAAACAAAATGATACAAAACATGAATATACAGTTTAGCAAAGAATTAGGGTTAGGGTTAGAGTGTCTATGAAAAAGTTCCAAACAGAAATCCAGGAGATTAAAAAGTATATTGGAAGTATGGGCAGCTGTCTTAGTTGCTTTTCCCTTGTTGCTGAGAAAAAATACCCAACACCCAAAGTTAGGGGAAGAAAGGTTTATTTAGCTCACAGTTTGTAGAGGTATCAATCGACAATCAGCTGGGTCCAAGGCAGGGTGGTATGGCAGATAGGCAGAAGGCAGCAAGGTAAGCAAGGGACTTAAGCAGCTTCTTTTTGTGCCTTATATCTTATCCAGGCTGCTAGGATTAGGGTGGTGCCAAACCAATCAGTGGATTGATTTAGTACTCATGTGCCCTTCCTTAATCCAGCATCACATAATCTAGATCCAACCACCTCTTACCACATGAGGCTTTGAGGGGACATCTAGACACAAACCATAACAGCAGCAGAAAGACCAATATAAGGATTGAATATCAGAATAGGAAGATTCTGATATTCAGAACAGAAGAGTGGGATGCTTTCAAAGAGCAATTATTCAGACATTCCATAAAAACCACATGGGAGTTTCTCCAAAATAGACCACATGCTAGCCCATAAAGCATGCTTAAGTAAATTGAAAAGAATCAAAATTATCCTATGCATGTTATCAGATCAGACTGTAATAAAGCTAGAAATCAATGGCAAAAGAAACCACAGAAATTATTGCAAACACATGGAAATTAAACAATACCTTCTTAAAGAATCAGTGGGTCACAGAAAAAAAAACAAGGAAGAAATTAGACAGTTCCTAGAATCAAACAATAATGCCATACAACATACCAGACTCTATGGGACACAATGAGAACAGCCCTAACTGGGAAATTTATGACTGAATGCCCACATCAGAAAAACAGAGCAAGACCAAAGAAATAACCTAGTGATGCACCCCGAAGATCTAGAAAAACAAGAACAATCCAAATCCACAGCTAGTACAAGGAAGGGAACTGTAAGATCCAGCAGAAATTAATGAAAACAGAATGCAAAGAATCTGAATCCAAGAGCTTGCTTTCAAAGAGAATAAACAAAATACACAAAGCCCTAACCAATCTTACCAAAAAAAGGAAAGATCAAAATCAATGCAGTCAGACATGAAAAAGTCAAATCACAATGAACTCCACCAAAATCTAAAAGATTATTAGTAACTACTTTCAGTACCTGTACTCTAATAAAATTGAGAATTCAGAAGAAATGTATAGATTCACAGGAACATGTGAACTAGCAGAGTGCAACCAAGAGGACCTAAAAACCCTGAATAGTCCAATAGTAGGCAGTAAAATTGAAGAAGTAATTTAAAAATAAAAAAACAATTTACCAACTATGAAAAGCCCAGGTTACCTTTGGTTCACTGACAAATTCTACAAAATTTTTAGACAAGATTGAAAGGGAAGGCGTACCCCCAAAGTCATTCCCAGAAGCTAGTATTACCCTGATTCCAAAAGCTGAAAAGGACCCAACCAAAAAAGTGAACTACAGCCCAGTCTCTTTAATGAACATAAATGTAAAAATGCTCAAGAAAATATTGGCAAACAGGATGCAATAAATCATCAATAAGATCACATATCGTGACCAAGTAGGGTTCATTCCAAGGATGAGGGGATGGTTCAACATACGCAAATCAATAAATGTGATACACTACATAAGCAGATGTAAAAACAAAAAACACATGATCATCTCAATTGATGTAGAAGAATCCTTTGACAAAATTTAACATTCACTCATGATTTAAAAAAAAAAAGAAAAAGACCTCGCTGGATGTGATGGCACACACCCGAAACCCCAGCACTTGGGAGGCCGAGGCAGGAGAATGGCCCCAAGTTCAAGTCCAGCCTGGGCTACAACAGCGAGTTCAAGGGCAGCCTGAACTACAAAGCAAGACCCTGTCTCAAAAAAAACAGAAACAAAACAAAACCTTGAAGAAAATAAGTACAGAAGGACTTTATCTCAATCTGTAAAATCCACTGAAGAGCAGACAATGGCCAACCTTGTATGAAATGGGGAGAAGCTGAAATCTTTCCCTCTAAAGTCAGGAATAAGACAAAAATATCCACTATCGCTGCTACTGTTCATTATAGTTCTCAAAACACTAGCCAGAGAAATCAGGCCAGAGAAAGAAATAAAGGCATATGTGTAGGAAATAAGAAATCAAATTATCATTATTTGCAGATGACATGATCCTCTACATAGAAGACCCAAAGAATTCCACCAAGAGACTCCTAGAACTAGAAACCAGACTCGGTAGTATAGCAGGATACAAAGTCAATACACAAAAATCAATAGCATTCCTGTAAGCCAATAGCAAACTAACTGAGAAAAAAGTTAGGGAGACAATACCTTTCACGATAGCATCAAGAAAAATCAAATACTTAGGAATTCACCTAACCAAGGAAGTGAAAGACCTCTACAATGAAAACTACAGTACTCTGAAAAAGGAGACCCAAGAGGACATCTGGAAAGGGAACGAGGTCCCCTGTTCCCGGATAAGCACAACCAATACTGTCAAAATGGCCTTACTTCCAAAACTGATGCACAGACTTAAGGAAATCCCAAACTGCACATTTAAAATATGTACAGCTTATCATATGTCAAGTACCTCTTCCTAAGATGCTAAAAGATAAAAAACACTCAATTTACATGGTAACTATAACAGATAGATGCACCAAATCTTTGTGAATTACTAAAATCATTGGCAGCCATGAGTAACCATGCTTAGTCGGCTAGGGCTGCCACTACGACAGCCGACTGTCTGGGTGGTGGTGGCTTACATGATGGGGACGTATTTTCTCTCAGTTCTGGGGGTGGGAAGTCCAAGACCAAGATATTAGCAGAGTTTCTCTCTCCTGAGGCCGACTGGCCCTTCTCTGTGTGTTCACATGGTTTTTCCTCAGTGCTAATCTCCTCTTCTTTCTGAACATAAATCATATTGGGTTCGGACGTCGTTTTCACTTAATCACCTCTTTAAAGACTCTAGCTCTAAATACAGTCCTATTTGGAGGTCCTGAGGGTTAGGAATAAATAATAGAAGAAATCAGGAAAACACAAGATCACCATTAGGGCGCCACAGCAATAACTGTGGCTGTCAAGGTTGACCAGTGGACGCTACAATTAGTGGCCATTTGGGGAGGAAACCAGATATTTGCATGATCTTAGTATCTCTTTCAAAATATTTATTAATATAAAAAGGAAAAGTGGTGACTTTACAATAGAGAAGCCCAGTTCCATAATCAAGGCAAATGTCACCAGTAACAAGAATTACCAACATCAAAAAAAAAAATACCAACATCATAAATCCCTTAATGTAATACACAGGGAAGGACACATCACTATGTGGTATCCTTGCTAAAAACTCAGCAGAAAACAACAGATAAACCTGAATGGAAGGACATTCCACAAAATAAATGATTGGTGCTCTTCAGTGACAAAGTCATGAATCTCAAGGAAAACCAAGGAATTGTCATAGACTAGGGGAGACTAAGAGAAACAGCCAAATGCCTGATGTTGCCAAGATCTGATCTTGGAACGGGAAAAAGGCATTTGTGTAAGAATACAGCTCAGTGGTGTGGTGCTTGCCTAGTCTGCTTAAGGCCCTGGGTTCCATTCCTAACACCACAAAGAAAAAAAGAAAAAAGATATTAATGGAAAAATTCGAAATGAACCTGTAGTTCAGTTAACAGTATTGTACCAAAGTTATTTCATTGGTTTTGATCATTGTACCATGACTATATTTAACATGTAAACATCAGGGGAAGCTGAATAAGGGATATACAAAAATCCTGGGTGCTACTGAAAAACAAAAACAAAACTTCTGTGTGTGTGTGTGTGTGTGTGTGTGTGTGTGTCTGTATGTGTGTGAAAGATACTAGGGATTAAGCCCATGGTTATTATACCTCTGAGCTACATCCTCAGTCTCCCACCTCTACCTATCCCCACCCCGCTCCCCTTTTTGAGACAAGATCTCCCTAAGTTTCCCAGGGTAGCCTTGGTCAAAAAAATTTTTTTTAATTTTAAAGCACATTTTATAGTAAAATAAGTTGTCACAGCTCACCTGTAAGGTTTATTCAGTAGGGATGTGGACTTCACAAATGCACACTCCACTCTAATGGCCACCTGTGTTTTGGTGCATGGGTCAGCAGCCCGGCTGATTCCTCTTCCTGCAGCAGCCGATGGGTTTGGCCGGAATGCCAAGGCCTTGGGCTCTGCCTCAGGAGAACAAGGAAGAGGAAAAAGAAGCAATGAACCACAGGGGTCGAACCCGCTTTCCTGTGTTCTCTTAAGCTCTTTCTGGCTCCACTCTGTACAGCGAGAACTTTAAAGAAGTCATTCTTATTGTCTCCAACGGACTGCAGAATAACATAGTCTGGCCAGGAACTATAGCATCTGTTTATGCCCTTGGAATTTTAACAACGCTCCCGTGTTTACAATCTGAGCTTCCGTGTCACATTTGTTAGGAAATATCTAAGCGGCTGCCAGGTGTCGGCAAGACTCTTCATGTTCAGAGACTTCTCCACCCAGAAGCAGATTACGTCCTGGAGCCTGTTCTTAAATGCACTGTTTGGCATCCTGGTTGCCTAGGAGGGTTTGAGCCTGCAGCCCTCAGATCTTTTTCTACCAAATAGGAGCATTGTAAAACCAGGTCTGTTCCTCCTCTTCACCGGTGCATGCAACTCTGGCATATTTCCCCTCAATAAATCAGGTTTTGTTTCTGTATTAAAAATTTCATTGCGAGAGACAATATCTGCCAGGCTTGTAAGAATCTCGTTAGCGGCTTCCGATCTACCACTCAACTGCACTTTGAAATCGGGCAAATTCAAAGCCACCTTACGCAAAGGAAGTATCCACAGGTTGGGGGAAACACTCAAGCACCCTGGCCTCCAGATCTGCTATCTCCAAGCCAACACCTGCCCCGTGTGCTCCATGCTCCAGAGTGAGCTGACTCTTCGCACTGTCCTCCTCCGAGCTGGGGCCCTTGCCAGCCTTCTGGTTCTGTCCACAACTTTTCCCAGCTCTAGCTGGTTACTGCTGACTTCAGAGGTGAGACAGCTTTTCCCTATGACAGTTAGCCTTTGTCTTTTACGAACTTTCCAATGTTGAATGACTCAGTCCCCACCCAAGGGCAGCGTTCATTACTTTTTCATTGTTTTCCATTTTTAAAAAATTATCTCTCGTTCATAATTGAATCCATTAGTAAACCATTTCCTGGATAGGATGGGGTTAAAAATGTTTGTAAAATGTCTCAGCACTTGGCACTAGCAGAAGGAGCACACTGTGGGGTCAGGGGCTTCTGGCCAAGGGCCCTGACCCCAGTTGCTGGGCGCGGGCAGAGCTTTCTCCAGAGCGCACAGGTCTCTGGACAGTATGAGAGTTCTCAAGGGAAAGGCTTTGCTCTAGGCATGAAAGGCAAGGACTTGGGCTGGGCTGGGGCTTAGCAGTAGGACACCCGCCCAGCATGTGCAAGGCCCTGGATTCATTTATTTATGTATTTATTTATTTATTTTTGGTGCTGGGGATCGAACTCAGGCCCCTGTGCTTGCAAGGCAAGCACTTTAACCACTGAGCTAAATCCCCAGCCTGAAGGCCCTAGATTCAACGTCCAGTATTGCAAAAACAAAAACCCAAACAACAACAACAAAAGCCCAGCCTGGGCAACTCAGTGAGATGCTATCTCACAAACAGCAAAGAGGAAACTGTAAAGCTGATGTTTAGTATACTGTTACCAGATCGGCAAAGCGAGACGTTGACGCAATTATCCGGATAGTGTGGGCAGAATTCTGTCTCCCAAAAGAAAATCAAACATTTGACTAGAAATTTTTAAAATGGGTTACACTGGTCCAGCACTTACTGTATGTTAAGTACCTGTCCTATCACTTCACCCTCTGAAGGACTCTGTCACACAGATATTGTTATGCCACAGTCCAAGTAAAGAAACTGGCAGAGACCGCTGAAGTAACTTGCCAAGGCTATGCAGCCGATGAGGCTGTGTAGGATTCAAACTTGGGTCTCTGACTGTGCGACTCTCAACTGCCAAGCTAAACTTGTTGGGTAATCGCCTCAGCCTCAGGTTAGCTCTGGCTGGGAAGAAATGAGTACGCTTCTGAGGTCAAAGTCACTTTCTCCCCCACAGTACTCCCATCCCAGAGGGCTGGCGCCCTGGCACTGTCCGCCTTTCAGTCTGCCTTAGAACACTCCCATTGTTGGGTCACCTCCCCATTACAGTCAAAAGCTACTCTGATTCTTCACCTCCACTTAAAAATCAACAGGAACTAGCTGGGGTGCTGTGATGCATGCCTGTAATCCCAACACTGAGGAGGCTGAGGCAGGAGGATTGCCACAAATTCAAGGCCAGCCTGAACTGCTCGGCGAGACACTGTCTCAAAAGAACACCTCCCTCACAAAAAAAAAAAAAGAGAGAGAGAGAAGCCCCCCTACCCACCCAGTCCAGGCCAAAACCCCAATAATGCTGAGGTTGAAAAGC
>PVJO010025846.1:11042-22171 GCA_004026905.1 Hystrix cristata
GGACTGTAAAGCTGATCCGGGAATCCAGCCTTCCTGGCTCCACTCCCTGATTATTTTAGCAGGCAATGAGATCATGCTCTGCAAGCAGGGAGGAGGTGAAGAAAAGGAGCTATAACCGGATACTGCTGCAAACAAAGTCGGCCCCACTCTCGAAACTAAAACAAGACACGTGCTGCCTTTGCCTTGTGAAAAGCTGCAGCTCAGAGCGGGGCCACGAGGGCCCCAGTCCAGCCGGGGGAGTCAGACGCACCTGTTGCCAGTTCCGTTCTGGACTCTGTGAGTCTGCTTCTGAAAAGCGGGGCAATAATTGCGGCCACTCACTCCAGGGCTGGCTGAGGGGCAGAGCCCGTCTAGGTCCAAGTGGCTTCCCGTTTCCGTTTCCTGCTTTCCCCCATTGCCGGCCGCACCGAGGATGTTATTAGGCTGCTATCCTGCCACCTCAGCGGGGGACTTTAGGTAGAAGTCACACCGACAAGTTATTCCACAGGAGATGTTCAGATAAGTGTGCCTCAAACAACTAGTTTTGGATTTCCTAGACCCCAGAACAGACCTTTTTCTTCTTTCTGTGGTACTGAAGATTGAACCTAAGACATTGGGGCACTATATGCTCTGCGGCTGAGCTACACCCCCAGCCCTCACAAGTGACCCTCTGAGTGTCTAACAAAGCGGAGTCACCACAAGCTAATGAAGAACGAACTTCCTGCCTCCTCACCAGCCCAGTCTGAGGCTGGAGCACAGAAGCCTGCACCGCCTTCATATGACCCTCTGCTGTTACTAGAAATTTTGCCATGGTAAGAGAGTTAATTGCTTAGGTCTGCTGCCTCTTTCTACTTTGATTTCCCTTTGGCCACATTTCCCCCTCCTTTCCGGTAGCTTTGGAATGACGCTGGGCATTTTAGGGATGTGGCTAAGGAGTCTGAGTTACAGCTATCAACAGTCTGAAGGGGTCATGGTAAATTGATGTAGTCACTTTGGTATAGTTAAACTACTGCTGGCTGCTGTGGAGTAGGAACAGTTTTCAGAGCCAATTCCGCGGTCCATGGTGCCAATTTAAACAGCACGAAGCTGTGAAGGCTGCGCCCAGTCATCCTATCACCTTTGGAGCCCTCCAGCAGCGACACACCAGGGGTACCGGAGCAGAATCGTGGAACAGACACAGCTCCACATCAGTCTGGGGTAACATTTTTAGATCATCAAACTTGTACAGTTGTAGCCAAGCATCATGTCACAGCCCTATAATCCTGGTACTCTGGGAGGCTGAGTCAGGAGGATCAAAAGTTTGAATCCAGCCTGAGCAATTTAGCAATTTGGCAAGAACCTGTCTCAAAAAAGGGCTGAGGATGTAGCTCATTGTGAAGGCCCTGGGTTCAATCCTCAGCACCAAAACACCACCTTGTATGTAGACACACTTAAAATTGGTCACTGGCCAAGATGAATATTCTTTCCTTTCACGAATATGAGGCCACGAAGAATCCAAGTTAGGGACAGAAAGGTAGCTTAATAGAAGAGCACTTTCCTAGCATGTGTGAGAGTCTAGGTTCGTGCCCCACCGCTGCAAAAAAATACAGACAGACAGACGGACGGACAGATAGACAGATGGCCCAAAATGCAGGATAAAAAGTATTTTAGCCAGAAATGGTGGTGCATGCCTGTAATCCCAGCACCCAGGAGGCTGAGGCAGAAGGACTGCAAAGAGTTTGAGTTCAGCCTGGGCTACATAGTGAGTTCAAGACCAGCCTGAACTGTGTAGCAAGACTATCTCAAAATAAAATAAACTTGATCTTCACAGCTTTTGAGAGCATAAAGTAACACTATACGAGTTAGAGACGCGGAAGAACCTCTCTCTACAGCCAAAGGGCTGAACACGGCCCCTCGGGTAGGCAGGGACCTCGGAGCGCTGGTCTTACCGCGGGAGAACTTCAAGGACCCGCCTTCTACACGCCCGTTCTTCCCCCGAACGCGAACTCTCCCAGCGCCTCCTCCCGCCGCCCCCCAGAACACCCCGCCCGCCGCGTCGCTCCCGGGAGGGGCGCCGGCTTCTCCACCAGCTGCGCCCAGAGCCCCGCCCCGGCCGGCGCCCGCCCCGCGCCGCGTCCCCGCCCCGGAGCCTGCAGCGGCCGCGCCGGGCGAGTCTGCAGAGTCGCGGGGCCGAAGCCGCGAGGGAAGCCAGGAGGTCTTCTCCTTTCGGATGAGGCGCTGCACCCTGCTCAGTCCCGGCTGCTTGGGAAAACCAGAGTTCGTGCCTTTGGAGCCCGCATTTTCTGCCTGGGAGCGAGCAGGAGTTAATGATTACCAGCCTGTTTCTCAGTCCGGACGCCATGTGACCCGGACACGTGACCTGGAGTCGGCTGTGGTCGTTGCTTGTGTTTGAATAAAAAGATCAAGCGTATTACTGCGAGAAAAGCCTGCGGACGTCTCGGGGCAACGTGATGCCCGGCGGTTACACAACGCGGGGAAGGCGCTGAGCCCTTCGCAGCTCCCGGGTTGTCTCGGGAACGTGAAGCAAAAATGGTTTTATGTGTTCCAGAGGAGAATCCGTTTTCCCCCTTGGAAGGTGTCAGATCATTCTGGGGAAAGACGGGTCTGGTTTCTCCAAACCATATTAGCCTTCTTGGAACAAAAAGGTAGAATTAGTGTGAGACGCACAACTGAAAAAGAAAAACGTGGATCGAGCTCCTTTTCAAATGAAACTTAAGGATTGATTTGACCTTTGAGTAGTTCTCTCTCCAGTAAAGTCTTCAAACACTATGCTTTCTTTTACTTATTAAAAAAAAAAGTACACTAAACATAACAACTTGAAGTTTAAATGGCACCTTCTTGTGATCTTTTTCTCCTTAGATTTCCAGAACAATAATAGTTGGATTTTTAGTCTTAATGTACCCTGTAAAGTAAAGAACAGATTAATGTCTGTCTCTTATTGCTCTCTCTCACCGTCTTGGTTTTTTGAAACGGAGTCTCACTGCATAGCCCAGCCTGGCCTCAAACTTGCAATCCTCCTGCCTCAGCCTCCCAAGTGCTAGAATTCCAGGTGTGTGCCACCGAGAAGGACATTAGGATGTCTGCAAATGGAGAGCTGGAAGTCCCTTTGGAGATTAGAGTATGCAGATTTCTCTCAAGAGACCTTGTGTCCCCACGGAGAATGTGCCATCTTTACTGTGCACATTTGACTACTGTCCCACCCCAATGCTTATGAAACCATGTGACATTTTGCTTTCTCCTGCATCTAAGGGTAGTCTTTGGTGATGACTCACCTAGCAGAGAAAGCCGAGGGAGAAACAATAACATTGGTTATCTCTACCCCAAGGCTGAGGCAGGACAGAAGCCTCACTGGCCTGAACCCACACGGGGTTGTCTCTGTAACAGTTGCTTTCCTTTGGGGCCTCCAAAGAGGACTCAAGCCCGGTCTCTAGTGCTGGCCAGGAAGATCAGCTGCAGATTTATTCATCTGTCCCATAAACCCTGAGCGAGTGTCCACCTGCAGGGTCCTATCACAGGGGCCAGGATAGAGGGACAAATAAGCCAGGGACCCAGAGCCCTGCCCTCACCCTAGTGCCCAGGGCCTGGCTGGCAGAGAGAAAGCTGCACAGCCAGGAACCTCTTCTGCTTTACAGGCCTTGCTGCAGTGACCAAGAACCCTCTTTACAGGCCAGAAGAACTAGACCAGCTTGCCCGCTGACACGTGGGAAGCAGTTGCATCTTTGTGGGCAGACACAGATATGACGCTGGATCTCAGAGGCCTTCTAAGTCAGCATTGTAGGTTTTTGTCCCCACCCTCCTGCTCACCATCACTGACTCTGCATGGACAGGTGCCCTCAAATAGAGATCACACTGCAGCCGGCAGAGACACTGAAAATAAACCAGCATTATGGTAGAGTTGTCACTTCGACAACTGTGCTCAGAACATCCCAGAGTTCAGGGGAGTGTCAGCACCTTCTCTATCTCTGCTTCCCCACAGCCAGTCTTTGAGAACGCCTAGAAAACCAGCCTGCCCAAAGTGTCAAGGGGCCCACGGCAGCCTTCCAAAGAAGTCATCAAAGGAGCCTGCCCGGAGTGTGCTGGTGGGAGGGATGAACTCCTGCAGAGACAGGACAGTGAGGTCACCGAGGGGCTGCCCCTTGCTGCCATCTGGGGGCTGTTTTATTCTGATTTGCGGTATTGGGGATCGAACCCACGGAATGCGAAGCTGTTTTTTTTTTAATTTTTATTTTGAGACAGAGTCTCATTATGTTGTTAAATTACCCATGCTGGGCTGGAACTGGACTGGGCTTCCCACCCAGCCGCCTCAGTAGCTGGGATTACAGGCATGAACCACCACACCTGGCAGCTCGTGGCCTTTGATGGCAGTTTTAGTATTTACGCTTCACTAGAACCCAGAAGGAAATGAGCAATCTCTCCCCAGAAGTAGAGGATAAAATTCCTCCAGGGCCTGGGAGAAGCCTCCGGAGAGAAAGAAGCCAGCATGCAGCCAAGAGAATGATAATGATTTGCGCTTCCATCCTCATACTGCCCAGAGATTTCCCTTTATTCCTGCAAATACAGACTTGGGGTCTTTCCACGATCAAAACGGGCCTGTCCTTCAGCGGACTAAATGTGATGTGTTAACAGACGGCCGGGCTTCGAGCTCCTCAGGGGACAGGCTGGTGTCTGACAGCGGAACACTGGGGCAGGAACTGCTCAGGACAGGAGCATTTCCGTTCTGCTCCCTGCATGGGAGGGAGGCCAACTCCTCTGCGAGCTGCCTGGAAGAGAAGATTTCTCCCCTCCTGGCCATGGCTGCGCAGCCACTAGCATAAAAGTATCCTACACCCCTGCAAAGGGCAGGCTGACGGCATCGCTGCAACTCAGCGGCAGCCACCAGCAAACCGGCAAACGTATCAGCCCACAGAGCAGCCGCGCCGGCTCATGATGCCACAGGTGAGACGTGACATCACTCCCTCCCCGGAAGAGATGAGCAGCTTCGTGGGTTGCTTTCTTCGCTGCCACCAGGGCCAAGTGAAACCAATCTTTGCAGCTACCCAGGACTTTGGATACAGAGCTGACAGAGGGGCCCACAGCCTCTCTGAAAAATGGAGAATTGGAATAATCTGTAGTGAACTGGCGAAGTGATCATGGCCCCGAGACTGGACAAGCTGGCTTTGGACATGGATTCGGGGTGTTTCTAGCTCAGCGCATCCCACACCTTCAATATTCACCAATATTCTGGCTTGTGCCTCAAGTAGACTCCTCTGCCAAACAGTTGTATTCATTCATTCCACAGATACATTGATCTGCCGTCAGCCAGATGAATGAACGTAGCCCTATTAGTCACTTTCCCTGTCGCCGAGACATAATACCCAACATCTGCAACTTAAAGGAGTTTGCTTTAGCTCAGAGTCTGGAGAGCTTTCAGTCCAACGTGCGCTGGCTCCAAGGCAGAAGCATCGCGGAGGGCCTGGCGAAGAGGGAAGCTGCTCATCTCAGCGACCAAGAAGCAGAGAGAGCTCAAGGCTAGAGCCAGGGAGCAAGGTAAACCTTCCTGGCCACGCCCCCGGTGACCCGCCTCTTCCTAAGGTGACTCCACCTCCTAACAGCAAATCGGCTGTAAACCCCCATAATCCAGCCACATTCCGAGGTCCCACCTATGACGACATGAGGCTTTGGGGGAACATCTATATGTAAACCATAACAATAGTTTAGTAAGAAAGATAAGACAATGTAATATGAAGGGCTTGGGGGTAAGCCCAGAGTGTTAGTAGGGTACGGAGGGGGTCATCATCCTGAGATCACTAAATCTCCAAGTTGTAGGCTAGAGAAAGCAGGAAAACGATCCTTGGCATTCCAAAACGTGGCTGCGGCTTGCCTGTTACCCCAGCTGGAGTAAGTGGGTGCCAGACACCCTGTGTAGCAGTGGGCAGGCGAAGGCAGCTCCTGGGGCTAGAAAGGAGAATGGGAACAAACTCCAAAGGGCCTCCCAGGCCAGGCCTACAAGTTGCTACTTGTCTTATAAGCATGGAACTGCCTGTGTGTTGGCGAATTGCTTCCTTTTTATTCCGTGCAAAAAGGCCGTGCTTGTGCCCATGGACATCACTGAAAGCGGCGATCTGCTGACCATTCTTATTCCCACTCCCCATCTAGGAGAGTGAGTAGGGAGGAGTCAGGGCACATACTAATACTAAAATCCTGTGCAAACGATAGATGGCTGCACTTCACCTCATCAGCTTTCTTCGAAACCGAAGGAAATGGCTTCTCGCTCCCCTTTACCACTGAGTCCTTCAAGGCACCTGAGGTCGGAATCCCAGGTGAGGAGGTAATCAATATTTTCCCACTCAAGGAAGGAACTGGTCTCTCAAGTCTGCCCTCCAAGATAAATATACCATTACTGCCCTACACTTAGCTTCCAAAACACTGCCGTGAGTGACACGTTCTGCGCAATGCAGTCCTGGTAGTGTGACTGAATTTCAAAAGGGTATTCACTGCCTCGGGTTCACAGAAACTGTGGAAAAGAAAAAACCTGGAAACTCTCTGCCATTTAATTCAACTTTAATTCCTCAAGAAGCAAACTGGGGCAGAAAGAAAATAAACTGATCACTTCGGGCACCAAATTTGACTGAAGAGGGCTTCGCTCAAATTGCACAGTGTCTGCCACATTGCACGGTGTCCAGCCCTCTCCAAAACCAGCCTGTGTGAAGACACATTCAAGGATGCTGGGTCCCATAGTGGTGCCTAAACCAGAGAGGTAATGAATATGGAAATAGCTTGAAGAATCTAAAACACAAACTACATGATTATCAGATGAATATAATTTTTTTCAATATTGGGGATTGAACCCAGGGTCTTTGCACTGAGCATATATATATATCTCCGGTCCTCTTTATTTGGTGGGCGGGGGAGGGTGCTGAAGACTGAACTCAGGGACCTGTGCTTGCTAGGCGAGCACTCTACTACTGAGCTAAATCCCCACAGCCACTCCTCCCTTTTTGTTGTTGTTGTTTTTTGAGACAGGGTCTCACTATGTAGTTCACACTGGCCTTGAACTCACTATATAGCCCAAACTGGCCTTGAACTCTGAGCAATCTTCCTGCCTCAGCCTCCCAAGTGCTGGGATTACAGGTGTGCACCACCACACCTTTATTTGTTTTGAGATAGGGTCTCAAAAAGTCACTAAATTGCCCAGGCTAGTTTGGAACTTGCAATTCTCCCGCCTCAGCTTCCCAGAGTGCTGGGATTACAGGCAAACACCACCATATCAGTTTATGATTAATTTTTTTTAAACTCATGTTTCTTGGAGAAAGGTCAAGAGCAAAATCTCTAGCAAAAGATGGCTTGTTTCAAACTCCAGCAGTCTTTTCAGCTCCATGTCTTTGAGTAAAGCACCTGAACTTGTTGAGCCTCGGTTTCCTCAGTTGTAAAATGTGGGCAACATCAGTACTTTCCTCAAGAAGCAATGGCAAAGCTGAGATGAGCTGTTCCAGATAAAAACTTGGGACTCAGATTGGTACCTGTAAAGAGCCGGTGCCTCTTAACTCCTTACTGTGAGTGTTCTCGGGGCACCTGCCCTGGACATGCTTCGCTGGGTAGGCTCTTCCCCTTGGCTAAAATCTCTGCCTCTCACCTCAGCGGCAGCTTCAAAATCCATGTTGTTAAGGGCCTAGGCGAGACGGTGTGGGTAAGTCAGCTAGTAAAAAATGAAATAAAGTCAGTGGCATATTGCCCATAGAGGGAAAAGCCGCACTTGTACCAGGAAACAATGTGGATTATCAATGAAGAATTGTGCCTGGAGAGTCTGCGTTCCAAACCTATTTAAAGATCTGTCAAACAGAAACAACAGGCATCAAAATCCCACAAGTCACACCTTGCCGGGTTATTAAATATGAAATTGAATCTATCTTTCTAACGACAGATATCCTAGGAAAATTAACAAAACAGCCCCCTGAAAAATTTTTTAAACTACTTCTTGTACGCCTGCTGCGTGTCTGTAGCTGTCTAAGCTTGTTTAACATTTAAATGCTGTTTAAAAAAAGAAAGAAAAAAGGCCAAATCAGGTTTCAGAGGCTAATTTTTGTGGCTTCTGAAACGATAACCATGCAGTTTGTCAGTGAGTTTGCAGCCCGGCTTCTGGTTTTAAATTTTGCCACTCGAAATTATTGTAATCTTTAAAACGGAAGGGGAAGGAGGGATGGGGCCTTGTCCTCAACTTGTTCCAGGCTCTCTGGTTTGCTTGCAGTGAGACTCTATTTAATACCTTCAGAATTTGCTCCTGCCTTGAAGCGACAGACAAGTATGTGCTTCTCTGTTCTAAATAAGGGAATGGCGCATACAAATAGAAGATCGGAGATTTGCTTTGAAACTCACTGTTGCCGGCCAAGCCTCTCCCAGGCTCTGGAGCTGTGGGGACCTGCATGAGCCAGCGCCCTGCTTTTAATGGCTAACAGATTAATTGTAGGCGGTGTCTGCTCAGACTGACGGCCAGGAATCTGGTTTTGACCTTAGTTCCCATAGGAATCCCGCGGGAATCCTGAGAGTGGCTGAATAAGCACTGTAATATTACTAAGAATTAATAATGAGAATAATGTCCCCAGTTTCTAGTTTTAGTGCTTTTTATCCCTGATGCTTTCAGATCACTCCCCAGACCAGTCGTTTAACCCATGGTCAACCTGGAACCCATCCAGCCCTAGACTATCACCCTGCTGTGGAGCACACAGACAAGCTCAGCTCGTTTAAGCATGAAGAGAGACAATACCCACTGAAAATTAAAGTGTAAATTTTAGGTAGGCAGGTTATAATTATCCACTTGAAATCAAGCCAAGAAATGAAGTCGAATACCCTTTCTTTTGTGAGAAGCACCCAGGCAACTTTCTGGACCATAAACGGATTTCCATCCCCTGTAACTCGGGGTTCCTCAGCCTTGGCATAAGCCATATCTGGGGCTGGGTGGAGGGGCCGGATGTTCGGCCCCATCCAGACGCACACCTGCCTTGTGGTGCAGCCACTGACATCGGCCGTGTGTCCCGTGGGCTTGGGGGCAAAGTCATCTGGGGGGTGAGAACTGTTCTAGCGCTGTCCATCCGCAAGGCAGCGATGTAGATGCGAGAAGCAGCTGCATCACTAAACCTCTCGTTCCTCCAGGTTGCTTAAAGGGTTCCGGTGAAGGAGGGACACGTGCCTACCTGTGGATTTTAAGAGTCGGAGAAACTATGACTTAGAGCTGAAATTATCTCCTTCCCCTCCAGAATCAAAGAAATGACACAACCCTAGAACTATCAAGCCTCACCTTCTCTCCAGAGGAGCTCTTCCTGCCACCTAACATGCCCCAAACTGGGGCATGAGGCTGTTAGGTTATAACCGAGTAGCACCCTGACATCTCCGACATCCCCAGGGGATGCATCTCATACTTCCTGGTCAGGGCTTCTCTCCCTTCCAGGAGCCCAGAGTCTCTCAAACAGCAGAACGAAGGCCTGGAGGGCCTACAATAATGCTAACCGACTCTAACCCAAACTCTTGCCTGTGGCCCTTCACTCTCCCATCAAACCCACAAAACCTCCAAGGGCCGGGACTTCAGGAGCGCCCCACCCCCACCCCTGGCTGGTCCAGGCTGGCGACTCCAGATGCCCCTCCACAACCGAGGGAGGTGGCCAAACCTACCATATCTCACATCGTGAACCCCTCGCCGTGCACACATACAAAACTACATTTCTTGCCTTTTAAACTTTTTATTTAGAACTAATTTTAGACTTACAGAAAAGTGGCAACAATAGCAAGAGAATTTCCATGTACGCCTCATCCAGCTCCTCATGTATACCTCATCCAGCTCCCCCTGACGATAACACCTTATGGCAAGCACAGTACAATTGTTATAACCAAGACATTAACAAGGGTACAATGGAAGGGACCAAACTAAACACACCAGTTTGTTACCATTGTTGCTTTTCCATTCCAGAATCCTACCCTCGACTCCACGTTCGTATAGCTGTCCTGTCCCTTTCGTCTCCTTTAGCCTGTGACCTGTCCTCCGTCCTTTGACTTATTTGACCCTCTCGAAAGGTATTGATCAGCTACTTTGTTATTCCATTTGAGTTTGTCAGATGTCGTTTCATGGTTGGACTGAGGTTATATATACATCTTTTGGTAAGAATGCCAGAGATGATAGTGTCCTCCCTCCAAATAGTTTCAGGCTTCTATCTTTGCCATGTGAGATACACTCTGACATTTTCTATTATCCTTTTTAATGCTGGCTTCACAGCCATATTGCTTGGTTCACAGCTGGTTTCCAAACACTGCCTGTAGCCAGCTCCCTTCCACTGGTTCTCTGGAAGGTGTCTCTCTGCCTCAGCGACCCCCCCACCCCCAACCGCATTTTCTTTCTTCCTCTCTGGCCAGCCCCTCCCAGTATGTTTTGGGACTTCTTGTCTCCCCTTCTCTGTTGGATCTTCTCACCTGCCCTTACTTCCTCAGGGAACTGAGCCTCAGCTTGCTTGGCAACTCCCTCCCCACCCACATGCTCTGACTTCCAGTGGCCTCTAGGACGTTCTCCGTGGACGTCCCGGCTGCTGTCACACTAAACTCATGTAGAAGTGAAAATAAAGCCAATTGAGGTCTTCAGTCATGAATGATGTCCTTTGCCACTCAGTATACTCAAGAACTCGTTTATTTAGCACTCTCCCTCACAAACCGGCTTCCCCTCGCCACATCCCATACCTGTTTGTGATGCACCCTCATCACCCTGTGAGTGCAGTTTGCTCCTGGAATGCCACCCAGTCAGCCACGAGGTTGCCTTCCCTAAACCAGGGTGTGGCAAATATCTACAGGACGTCAGAATCCTAGGAGGGCTGATTATAAATTGATGGAAGAAGCTGGGCGTGGCGGCCCACACCCGAAACCCTAGCATTTGGGGAGGCTGGGACAGGAGGATCAAAAGTTCAAGGCCCACCAAAAAACTACTGGATTTAATAATTAAATTCAGTTGTGTTGCTGGATACAAAGTCAACACCCAAAAATCAATAGCATTCCTATACACAAACAATACACCCACCGAAAAAGAAATAACAAAAGATATACCTTTCACTATTGCACACAAAAAAATAAAATACTTAGGAATATATCTAACAAAAGAAGTAAAAGACCTTTACATCGAAAACTACAGCACCCTAAAA
>PVJO010025847.1:0-21498 GCA_004026905.1 Hystrix cristata
TGAATGTACAAATCATGTTTTCTCAATGAAATCGGAAGATCTTTAAAGGCAGTCTCATGTGATTATATTATTCCCCATCTCTCCCAGAAACCCCATATCTATAAAAGCTCCAGGTATATTTGGAAATCTTAGTGGTGGTGGTTGCACAATTTTGAGAATATACTAAAAACTGAACAGTGCATGTTGAAAGGGTGATTTTAATTACCTTTTATAAACCTACAACAGAAAACTAGAAAATACGTGGAAATTGGATGTGAAATATTCAGCAAGTAGCCAGATTTAGGAATCTCGGCAGCCCCGGAGCCTTGGTTGGAACTTGAGTTACCAAATGCCCGATAAAGAGGAGTTTCCGTTGTGCCCACCTGCATGCTCCTCAGTCACTAACATTAGGAGAAGGAGTGGGCTTGACACACTCACATAAGAGCCCGGAGCAATGCTTTGTTTTTAGGGGGCAGGTCTGGTTTCAGATCTTGTCTCTGCCACTATTTCTTTGCAGTGAGTGCTTAGTGTCTCTTAGTTTCCTCATGTGAAAAAAAAATAATTTTAGATAACTTCCTTCACAGAGTAGCAGTACAGATTAAATGAAGTGATGCATGTAAAGGCTTAATATAGTACTTGAAACAGTAAGAACTAAAAAAGTGCTATCATTGTTAAGAATATTTATATTCACTTTCATTTCGATTGTATGATAATTATGAAAAAAATCTCCATTCGACCTTTTCTAACCTTTTTTTTTTTGGTCTGAGTAATTTCCTTTTCTAACCCCACCACCCCCCGCTTTTTTTTGAGGTACCGGTTTTGAGTCCAGGGCCTTTGCACTGAGTAGTTTCATCTCGATACAATCTTGCAAGATTCCTAAAAAGTTTTTGGGAGATCCCTTTGTCCTTTCTTTTGCCTCTGGTGTTTCTTTTTTATGCCCACCTTTGCCGACTTCCTTTTAATACTATGGAAATAGGATGTTATGGTTTAGATTGAGAACATCCCCTCAAAGCCTCATGCATCCAGAGATGGGAGTATTGGAAGGTGATTAGTGTTAAGAGGTGGGTTTGGTCTGAAGAGGCAGGTCACTGGGGCGGGACCCGGAAGGGTTTATCTTCATCCCTGCCTTCTCTCTCTCCCTCTCCCTCTCTCTCTCTCTCCCCCCCCCTCTCTGCGCCTTCTGGCTGCCATGAAGTAAGCAGCTTTTCCTTTGCTGTGCCCTGTCGTGCCGTTCTGCTTTGGAGCCTGCCAACTGTGGACTAAACTGCCTGCAGGCCCAAATGAACTTCTCCTTTAAGTTGTATGTGTCAGGTATTGTGTCTCAGCAATGAGCAAATTGACTAAGACAAGTAACATATGCAAAATAAGGGTTTGCACTGTTTAAAAACCTAATCATAAGCAACACCAGCAAGGAGCCAGGATTCTTTCCCAGACAAGGTGCAGAGCCAAAGTCCACAGTCTTTGCTTCCTTCTGTCTCTCTTGTTCATCGGAATTCATAATCTCCAGTCTAGTAGCATTGGGAAGAACACCAGAGGTGAGTCTGCAAACTTTGCTGTAAAAGAAAACAGGTTCTGCCAGGTGTGGTGGCACATACCTGTAATCCCAGCACTTCAGAGGCTGAGGCAGGAGGATTGCCGTGTGTTTGAGACCAGCCTGGTCTACATAGTAAGTTCGAGGCCAGCCTGAACTACACAGTGAGACCCCATCTCAAAAAACAAACAGAAAACAGGTTCCGTCAACTGAGTCCATCATTATGGAAATAGGTATCTATGCTCTCTGGTAAAGAAACTGGTGTTATATTGTAAAATAATAGTAATAGGCATAACGAAAATACTCATAATTTTCAAGCCATTTATATAATTTCTGGTCTTATGCTAAATGTATTGCAAATATTATTTCACTTAGACCAAACAACAATCTATGAAGAAATTCTGTGTCTAGAGAAGTTAGATAAAGTGTCTAAGACCTCAAGTCTAATAAACATTCCTAGTAAAACCATATACCCAGTATGACCCAGGTTAGAATCAAGGTTCTCTACTCTTCAATCTCCCCCTTTTTTCTACTTCATATGATGCTCAGTTCTTGATTTTTTCTGTTATTCACAAAAATATGTTCTTGTTTAGCTAGGTGTGGCGATACACACTTGTAATCCCAGCGATCACAGTTTGAGCTCCTCCTGAGTAATTAGCAATTTAGTGAGACCCTGTCTCAAAATAGAAAAAAAAATTAAAAAGAGATGGGGATTTGGCTCAGTGTGAAGGCCTTGGGTTCAGGCCCCAGGACTTAAAAAAAAAGTCTTTTTGTTTAAGTTATGGTCAACAGGAAGGGGGAAAATGATCTTTAAAATGAAATGTCAACTAGATAGGAAATGTCTAAATGTAAAATGTCATTATGAGTTGGCAAGTCCTTCTGCAGCAGGAAGCTTGGGACTTGGTCACAGAAGAAAATAAATTTAGCAGGCTTTGATTCTTAGGGTGACAGACTTTATCACCTAAATCAGGCATTTGCTCCATGAGCACTGGTCACTTGGGAAGTCTCACATAGCAGAAAGACGCTGGTCTTGGTCAATATATTTTCTTGGACCCTAAAGAAAAACAGCCTTTTCTGAGGTAGAAAAGAGAGCCAATCTATGGGACAAGAAGACATTCTCTCTCAAACTTGTCTCAGTGCCCACTCCTTCGAACTTCTAACAAATTTAGAAAACACCATAATCACTATGTATTTCCTACTTGCAAATATATGACAGAGATTTGATGTTTTTTCTTTTTCTTTTTCATCTTGTTTGCTTTTTGAAACAGGGTCTCACTATGTAGTTCAGGCTGGCCTTGAACTCTCTGTGATCCTCCCACCTCAGCCTCCCGAGTGCTGGGATTACAGGCCTTCCCACCAGGCCCGGCTGAGATTTGATTTCACTGTCTTCACAGGTTTTCAATATATATAAACATAAATTAACTTATTTCCAATCCTGAAATAAATGTAATGGGCCATCATAATTTAATGGACACCAAGCAAAGTATTATGGAGTGGTCAGGAGGCCATACCAGGGAGAAACGCTGCAGGTTTCCTAAAGGAGGAAGAGACGAGGACACTATAATGAGCCTTCCCCTTGCCCTTTCCCTGCAGTACCAACTCAAATGATGGTATTCAAACAAATAGCCAAGCACATTTTGTGCCCTGAATCTTATGCACTATTTGCCATGTGCTATCTTTTGTAAGTGTGCTAAATTCTATGGAGAAGTCAAAGATGACCAAGGTTGTAGGCCAGAAGACTTATAATAAAATATTAATAAATAATATCATCATATTAATTTAGATCCATCTCATCCCTAAAATGGTTCAGGGACCAGGAAGGGAGCCAAGGGCAATGGGTTTGCTTTGCGGCAACACCTTCCTCTACCCCAGCCCCCCACAACACCTCCCTGCCCAGGGCCAAGCTATAGTAGTCAGAAATCTTTTGTTGCAAGCAACAGTGGCCCAATTTCAACTAGATTATGCAACAAGGAAATTTAGGGTTTGCCATTGCTGCCAGTTGCAGTAATAGATACAGCTTTAGGCAAAGCTGGATCCAGAGTTGACGGAGGTCATCAACATGCTATCTTCTTACTCTTTTTTCCTTTTTATGTTTTAGCTCTGCTTTCTTCTGTTTTGGCCTCATTCTCATGAGGCAGCAGAATGGCACCCGGCACACGCAGATTCACACCCTCACAGTGTAGTGTTCCCAAAGGAGTTATCTTCTGGGAGCCCGAGAAGTCCTGGGTTTGGATTATTTGGCCTGGCGCAGCTCACTCCTGCTGTTGAACAAGCCACTGTGGCAAGGTCACCAAATACTGCAGAAGTTTTGTATTCTCTCTCTTCTATTTTATTTATTTTTTGTCAGATGTTGTGGTGGTTGTATAAACGCTCCCCTGAAACTAATTGTGTTGAAGCCTTTGTGGCAGCTGCAGCTGACAAGGGTTTTGTTGTTTTGTGTTTTTCTTTTTTTCCTGCCACTACTGGGGACTGAACCCAGGGTCTTCATGCTCAGCTACATCCCCAGTCATTTTATTTTTTTTATTTTAAGACAAGTTCTCACCAAATTGCTACGTTGTCCGGGCTGGGTTTCAACTTCGAGTCCTCCTGCTTCAGCCTCCCACAGTGCCGGGATCACAGGCTTGCACCACCTCTGCCCCCGTCAGTTCATGGGCTTTGAAGAAACCGAATCATGAGAGTTGTAATTTCCTCAGTAGATGAACCCGTTTATGAGATCAGAATTTGAAGGCATTATTGGGACAATATGGGGACAGGAAGTGGGGCCTCGCTGAAGGAGTATACCATGGGCGTGTGACCTCGGGGACTATATCTGTCCCCCAGCGCGCTCCTCTCTCGCTCTGCCAGGACGTGAGCTCAGCCACACCTTTCTGCCATGATATTCTGCCACACCACAGCGTGGAGCCAGCTGGCCTGTTACCGTGTGCAGTTTATTCATTGAAGCACTATAAAGACATCATCTCCTTGAGCCCTCTCAAGAACTCTAAGAGGTAGGTGGTATTGGCTCAATTTTACAGATGAAGAATCTGAAGGTCAGAGAAGTTAACTAAATTTGCATTGTCTGGGGAACATGTTTCTGCCTGACACAAAAATTCTTGCTGGTAACAGTATTTCTATCTTCTTTTGGAAGGTCAGACCAACTTATTATCCATTCTTGTTAGAGTGGATAAATGCACGTCCTAGGATGAACTGAGACTGGAATGGCAGCTTAGCTAAGCTCATTTTTATCTGAAGACATTAAACAAAGACATAGACGGAACCTGACGGCAATTCTGGGCTCTGCTTATATTAAATGACATTTCTAGTCATTTTCAATTCATTTGCTTCATATTAAACTCTAAATGAATTAGTTTAGATTATGAAATTACTCGGTTCTTGTGGGTAGACATATTTTTAATACACTCCGGTTCTTGTGGGTAGACATATTTTTAATACACTCCGTCCACCTATGCTTGCCATTTGGCGCTTTGATTGCTCCCCATGGTGCCGGGATTGTGATTCCACTGGATCCTGGTGATGCTGAGGTCTGACTTTTGTGTTACTAATGAAGGTGGAAAGTCCTTTTGAGCATTTTTATGTTACTTGGAAAAATCATTCAATATGCAAAAGGAAAGAAAAGCTCTCCCTTTTAAAATATAGCAAACTCTTCAATCAGCAGTGAAAGAAATTCCTGTCTTAGAAATCTTATCCTAATGATCAGGACGGGAGCAAGAATGAGGGACATGGGATCTGGCTCTTAGAATGATCCTGGCTAAATTCAGTCCTGCTTTCAACTTAACAAAAGTGAGAGCCAATGAATGTATGCACATATATATATCTGTATATATCTCTGTATATGAGGACACTGTATACTAGAAGAAACCATCACATTTTGAAGTTGTTTTTCCCCATTCATAAATTACCAGGCAATACCTGAGGAAATATTTCAGAGCTTCAAGGCATATTTATTTTTTGTTCCATCAACAAGCCTAGAGTTTTCAGATCCCACTTTGTTCTGAGAGGTCAAATAGATAAGAATCGAATGGCAGCCTGATGTTGCTCTGTGAGTTCACATGGGGGCTTTACATGAAAAAAAAAACCACTGCAAGTGTAATCAAAGATGATATGCACACAAAAGCTCAGTATTTTTGGTTGCGTTTCAGAATTAGATTATCCATTCTTAAGAACCAAAAAAGGTCAGGCCCCAAGCACAGTTACAAATTTCAACCTTTTTTGGTAATAGTGTGCATAACTGCAAATGACAGAAGTACCTTTAAACTCACAGTATGAAGAGGCTTAAATGCATTTTGATCCTGGAGAAGAAAGGAGAATGGAACTGTGGGGATGTGTGTTACTGGCACATATGGGATTTTTGTTCATGTTTAATGAAGTGTTTTTCCTCCTAGGAATTATTAAATTTGTGTATGTTTTATAGCCCCTGACTTCTTAGAGCAAACATAGCACCCAGTTTTAAGTTTATCTTTCTTGCACCATAATTTCCTTTGTTCATTCTTGTGTTATCAGGAAAGTTTTGCTAAATACCGCTGTTCAATGTTTGCTATATTTTGGGAGAACTAAGCAGGGAGAGTCTGTCACTAGTGCTGGCAGACATGGTCAGTGGTGAGGCATGATTTCAAGGAAAATGCAGCCATCCAGGCATGTGTTAATGAGATACAAGAGCAGGAGGTGATCAATAAAACTGTAACCACGTTTAATGCACTAATACAATTATAATGGGTGACCTCAACACCCCACTGTCACAAATAGATCAACTAGACAAAAAGATCAACAAAGAAGTATCAGACCTGAACCAAATACTTGAACAAATGGACTTAGTAGATAGCTACAGAGTGTTCAACCCGACAACAACAGAATGCACATTCTTCTCAACAGCACATGGGACTTTCTCCTAAATAGACCACATACTAGCTCATAGAATATGCTTAAGTAAATGCAAAGGAATTTAAATTATTCCATGCATATTATCAGAGCAATAAAATTGGAAATCAATGGCAAAAGAAACCACAAAAACGACATTAACACATGGTAATTAAAAAACACCCTCTTGAACGACCAATGGGTCACAGATGAAATTAAAGAAGGAATTAGACAGTTTCTATAATTAAATGACAATGCTAACATGACATCCTGGAACTTATGGAATGTAATGAAAGCAGTCCTATGAGAGAAATTTATAGTAGTGAATTGCCACATCAGGAAAACAGAGCAAACTTAAATAAATAACCTAATGTTGAACCTCAAGTTTCTGGAAAAAGAAGAGCTAGCTAAACCCCAAGCACATACAAGAAGAATGTAAAAAAATTAGAGCACAAAGTAATGCAACTGAGACCAAGAAAATAATACAAAGAATCAATGAATTGAAGAGTTGGTTTTTTGAAGATTAAATAAAATAGACAAATCCTTAGCCAACCTTATCCAAAAAGGAAAGAAAAGACTCAAATCCATGCAATTAGGAATGAAAAGTGTGAAATCACAACAAATCCTGCAGAAATTCAGAAGGCCATCAATGTTTACTTTGAGAACCTGTACTCCAATAAGATGGAACACTTGGAAGAAATGGACAGATTCCTAGATACATATATGAATAATCAAGAAGATGTAAAAATTCTAAATAACCCAATGACAATCAATGAAACTGAAGAAGTAATAAAAAAAAAATCACCAGCAAAAAAAAGCCCTGGTCCTGATGGATTCACTGCTGAATTCTACAAGAACTTCAGAGAAGATTTAATGCCACTACTCCTTAAACTCTATAATGAAATTGAAAGGGAAGTAATACTCCCAAATTCATTCCTGGAAGCCATCATTACCCCCAATACTAAAATCAGAAAAGGATCCAACCACAAAAGAGAACTACAGACCAATCTCATTAATGAACATAGATGCAAAAATCCTCAATAAGACACTGGCAAGCAGAATTCACAAACCCTCAAGAAAATTACACACCACGACCAAGTATGATTCATCCCAAGGATGCAGGAATGGTTCAACATACATAAATCAACACATGTAGTACACCAATTTAACAAAACCATGGGTGAAAAGCACATGATCATCTCAATAGATGATGAATAAGCTTTTGACAAAGTCCAATACACATTGATGATAAAAACCCTACAGAAAATTGAAATAGGTCTTCCTATAATCTGATAAAAGCTGTCTATGACAAACCAACAGCCAACATCATATTAAATGGTCAAAAACTGAAAACTTTCAACTCTAAAATCAGGAACAAGAGAAGGATGTCCACTATCACCAGTCCTACTCAATATAGTTCTGGAAACATTGGAGCAATAAGACAAGAGAAAGAAATAAAAGGAATAAGGATAGGAAAAGAAGAAGTTAAATTATCATTATTTGCAGATGACATGAGACTCTACATAGAAGACCCCAAAACTCCACCAAAAGACTTCTGGATTTAATAACCAAATTCAGCAGCATAGCTGGGTACAAAGTCAACACTCAAAAATCAAAAGCATTCCTGTACACAAATAACAAACTTACATAGAAAGAAATTAGGCAAACAACACCTTTCACAATAACATCCAAAAAAAATGAAGTACCTAGGAATCAATCTAGCAAAGGAAGTAAAAGATCTATACATTGAAAACCACAGTACTCTGAAAAAGGAGACTGAAGAGGATATCATAAAATGGGAAGCTATCTCTTGTTCTTGGTTAGAAAGAACAAACGTAGTGAAAATGGCCATACTTCCAAAATTGTTTTACAGATTTAATGCAATCCCAATCAAAATACCAATAGCTTACCTCACAGAATTAGAGAAAACAATCCTGAAATTCATATGGAACCAGAAGAGAGCTAGAATAGCAAAAGCAATTCTGGGCAAGAAGAGCAAGGCAGGGGGCATTGCAGTCCCTCATTTGAAGTTATACTACAAAGATACCGTGATAAAAACAGCATGACACTTAAAAAACACAGACCCAAGGATCAATGGAACAGAATAGAGGATGCGGAAAGAACTCCAAGCACATTCAGCTACCTTATCTTTGACAAAGCAGCCAAACACGTTCACTGGAAGAAAGATAGTCTCTTTAATAAATGGTGCTAGGAAAACTGACTTTCCACACGCTGAAATTTGAACCTAGACCTGTATCTCTCACCATACACTAAACTAAAATTGAAATGGGCTAAAGATTTAAATATTAAAACAGAAACACTTAATCTCCTGGAAGATAGAATAAGTAGAGCATTAGAAGACATAGGTGTAGGCAAAGATTCATGAACAAACCCCAAGTGCACAGGAAATATTACGATGAACCAATAACTGGGCTCACATCAAATTAAAAAGCTTCTGCACGGCAAAAGACCGCTGAAAGAGTGACGAGACAACCAACAGAATGGGAAAAATGTTTTAATCAGACCCCCCCAAATTTAGAGACCTAGTCCAAAAATGGGCATCTAAAATCTGTAGACACTTCTCAGATGAAGAACTACAAATAGAAAATAAATATGTGAAAAATTGCTGAACATCACTGGTCATTCAAGAAATGCAAATTAAAATAGTACTGAGATTCCATCTTAGTCCAGAAAGAATAGCTACCATCAAGAAATCAACCAATAACAGATGCTGGTGAGGGAAGAGGAACCCATCTCCGCTGTTGGTAGAAGTGTAAACTGGTACAACTACTGTGGAGGTCAGTATGGGGAGTCTTCAAAAAACTAGAATGAGAGGTTTCATTAGACCCAGATATTCCCCTTCTAGGTATCTTCTTGAAAGAATTAAATGTATCATACCACAATTATATATGCATACCCACTTTTATAGCAGCACACTTTATAATAGCTAAAACTTGAAAACAGCCCATATGCCCATCAACAGATGAATGGATAAAAAATGTAGTATTTATATACAGTGGAGTACTACCATGCCATAAAGAAGGTCAAATCTGAATGATTTATAGGAAAATGGATGCACCTCATGACCATAATCTTGAATGAAATAAACTGGACACACAAGTTTACATATTTCATTGTTTCTCTTAGAAACCCAAAGGACAAATGAGGAGCATAATGGAGGATAGATATTGGGAAGTAGGAAGGACTCATTCAAATGGGAAGGGGAACAATGGTGGGGGGGTAGGAGAGAAAAGGAAAAAGAAGAGAATGGAAGGAAAAAAATGGAAACAAAGCTTATGTAAATGGGGAGAGAAAGAAAGGTCGAGGGGAGGGGTGGGGAATGGGAAAAAAGAATTGAGATGTATTATGTACAGGTACAAATTCCCTATGATGAATGTGATCAATATGTATGACAAATATGTATTAATAAGAAGAATAAAGTTAAAAAAACCTCAATGGTTAGGTTGACTTTATGAGGAAATTTGATTCAATTCTTGTCCAATTCGATTTCGGACCAGAATTGTGGAAAGAATTAAATTGGTGAACCAAAGTACCACTGCGCTAAATACTCCGCCTCCCTCCAAACACACTTAACCGTCTTGCCATTTTCTGAAGCCGTTCTGGAAGTTCTCTGAGTGTGTTTATGAGGTGTGATAAAAAGATTTGGTGAATGTGGCTGCCAACTGCAATCCAACTGAAAGGCAGGCTTATGAAAACATTACAGGGTGTTCTCACCCACTTAATTCACTGAATCTGGCACCACGCAACTTCTGGCTCATCCCCAAAGTCAAAATGACCATGAAAGGTAAACGTTTTGAATGGATTCAGGACATTGAGGCAACATGACAACATGACTAAAAACAACCACAAAAGAGAACTTCCAGAACTGTTTCAGAAAGTGGCAAAAACAGTGGGACGAATGTCTTCATAGTGAGTGAGAATATTTTGAGCGGCATGGATGGCGATATGTCTTTTACTGCAATCACTTTAAACATTTTAAACATTCATCATATTTTTCAAGCCCATATTGCAAAACTGCTGGAAACTTAGTTCACACCAAAAGATGGTATCACACTGTATCAGGATTCACTGTTTTCCACTGTCATACACTTGTAGGTAAGAACACACAGTTTTACTTAATAATCAACGATGAAGGGCATTATGGCTTATATCTAGATGATTCTATGAAGCCTCATGAGCTCATAGGTGAGGCTTTTGGCAAGTGATTGCATAATAGGGGCCTGATACTCATCAGTGGTTTCATCCACTGATGAGCTTAGAGCTAAATGTGATTTGGGAGGCGAAGCCTGCTGCGAGGAGGTGGGCCCGTGGGGGTGTGGCCTGGAAGTGTCTATCTCCCGCCCTCTCCCTTGATTGGCATCGGTTTCCACCACTACGCCATAAGCTCTTCGTTCTCTGCCCTGCCCCTCTACCATACTGCCCCACCTTGACCTGCAGGCAGCTGACTGTGGTGCTAGCTGACTTGGAGCCAGTTGACTATGGAACTGAAACCTCTACAAACTGTGAGCCAAAATCAAACCTTTCTGCCTTTCAATTATGGGTGTTAGGTATTGCGGCTCAGCAAGGAGAAAGTAACTATGACAGAGCAGAAACATTATTCTCGTCAAATCTTGACCCTTGAGTTCATGTCTTTTTCATATGCTAGGTGATAACTGCAAAGCACCTACTAAGTACTTTTTTCCATTTTAATGTAAAATGGTTGCTCCAAGGCAAAGTACATGTATCATTGTGTTTTGAGCTGTACTGGCTGCCATTCCCCACAGAGAGCATTCTTACTCAAAAACAAAACACAACACAACAAAACAAAAACTGACAAAGTGGAATTATTCAGACTTGGGTAGTTGGAAGATATTTTGTTGATAATGAATGAAATGAGCCTGTATCTGCCACTTCAAGAAAAACATCTGACAGTATTTCTTGCCGTGATAATGTGAGCTTTCTAAGCAAAGATTAGAATTTTGGAAAACCTAAATTTGACAGATTTTCAATACTTTAAGACTGATGGGGTCAGTGGTGCTATTATACAGCAACACATGATTTTTTTGATGCTGTAAGATAAGCTGTGTATTTGACACATCTGAATGGATGGATATTTTCCAAATGACCACTGCACTTTGTTACAAAATAATACACTGGTAAACAAATCATTGAAAATGCCGGGAAGGTTTTAATGATATGATTTCATATTCCACATTAAAAAGACCTACCACTTTTTAAGTCAGATGTCATAAAAAGAAGTCTAAAAATATCTAAAAATGGCCTTCTCCTTTGTAACTATGCATATCCATGTGCGATCAGATTTTCAGCCTTGTACTTCAATCAAACCTTCATTTCATCTGTGGCCCAACCTCACTCCTCTCTCCTTCCTCACGATCTCCCTACACTTCCTGGCACCTGGAAACCATTTTTCTAGTTTCTACTTGAGAGCAACTACTTTAGAGTATGACGGAGATCATGCAGTATTTGTCCCACTGTAGCTGGATTATATTACTTAATATAATGTACTCAAGGTTCCTCTCTGTTGTCTCAAATGACAAAATTTCATTTTTTGGGCCAAATAGTATTTCATTATAAAAATGCTAAGTGTTGGAAGTGATGGATTTGCTAACTGCTTCAATCTGATCATTATACAATCTATGTATGTGTTGAAACACCACACTGTACCCCAAAAACATGTATAATTATGTGCCAATTAAAAATAAAATAACACTTTAGAGCCAGGTGTGGCAGCACATGCCTATAATGCCAGCATGCAGGAGGCCGAGACAGGAGGACTGCCACGAATTAGAGGCCATCCTGGGCTACATAGTGAGTTAATGGCCTGCACAAAGTACGCCATGAAACCTTGCCTTAAAAAAAAACAAAAAATAAGGAAAAATCATTTTATAACAGGTTGAGTGTAGAGCAGATATGAGAATTCAGCTTTTGTTATCCAAGACACCAAATATTTGCAAAAGCTATAAGATCCTACTGTACTGTTCTTTTCACTATTTCTTCTTTTGAAAGTAGTTTTTAATAAAAATACTGCATTTGTTCCTGAATGAATTAATATGTATATTACATTTTTGGTTTAATACAACAAATATGATAAACTACAGAGAAAGAAACTCCGTAGGGTCCTCAAGAATTCTAAAGAGTGTGTGTTACCTATCGAGGCCCAGTGGAAGGCAGACTGCACATGGATAAACTCGATGGTTCCAGATTTGTATTCCAAACCCAGCTGAGGTATTTTTCGTTTAACTTATAAAGTTTGGCCCTTGTAGTGTTTTTTTAAAATTGTTGAAGTTTGAATGTGTTCTTAGTATTTCCAGGTTAAAAGTTTTCATGAGGAATAGGAGATGTTTCTGTTATCTCGAAAAACTGCCTGGGCTGGCTGCACTGGGGTTCGTACTCTGCGTGGCTGCTGGGGCCGGAGAGCAGCTGCCCTCTTCTGGGCCTGCTTTCCAGTTCTCCTCCCTCCTCACCGCTCCACCCTCTTGTGCTCTTTGCTTAAACCTGTCCCTCCTGTGTTGTCAGCATGGCCTGGCCAGCTCTTTATTGGTAATGTTGGAAGTGTACAGTTTCTTTGGTGGCAAGAGGCTGAGAGGAGCTGGTTGTATGTAGAGAGGCTTCTGCTTCCATCACGAGGTGGCAAGAGCTCACAGTAGGAAGCTATGAGACAGACAACTCTGAATTTGGGAAAAGGTCTGTTTTAAGTCTCATCTCTGCCAAATTTCCTAACACTCTGCTGCTTACATGGCAAAGGGATGAGTATTAGTGCCAATAGGGTAGCTGAACTGGGGGATACAAATGAGTTTGTGCTCAGCAGCCAGTGTGCATTCAGAATCTGTCCCTACCCTTTGATAGTTGTATAACCTTGATGAGTTACCTGAACTCTCTGTCTCTGTGTTGGGAAGACTAAGGTTTGTATGTGATAGGCACTTGGAACAGTACCTGGTAGAAAGTAATGCCTTGTTTAGACTAAATGTTTGAATCCCTCCAAAATCCATATATTGCAACCCTAACCCCCAATATAAGGCCATTCCTAATTCTTAGGGTGTTAATTTCACCTAGGTGGGGCCTTTAAGGGTAATTAGGTAATGATGACAGGGACTTAGTGATGGGATTAGCGCTCTTATAAGAACAGACTAGAGAGCTTGTTTTCTGTCTCCACCATGTGAGGATACAGCAAGAAGATGGCCATTTTATAAGCAGACAGAGCTTTCACTAGACATTTTGATCTTGGACTTCCTTGACTCTAGAACTGTGAGAAATAAATTTTTGCTCCTTAAGCCACTTGGTTTATGATATTCGGTTATAGCAACTTTAGCTAAGCTAACACCTGTAATTGTTATATTATTTTTATTCTTCTTTTGCGCTGAACTTGAATCTGGTTGTGAAAAGAGACGTAAACTGCCTTACAGTTTTGCTAAGCAAGCTGAACTCTGTCCTTCCCACTTTATTTCACAGACTCCGGGGATTCTGGTATGAATGCAGAAATCCCAGCAGATATTTTACAGTGACATGGAGCATCATGTCATGGCGCTTGTGGACATCCAAAAACACTGAAACTACCCATTAAATTTACAATGAATTAGAGTTTGACCACAGGGAACATTAAGAAGTCTTTTGATTTATTCACTCACTTTATTAGTCATCTCTATATTCATTGAGCATCTACTGAGTGCTTACTATGTACAAGGTACACAGACACGGAAGTTCATGTCCTGGTTTGGGGTTAGAAACAACCATACGATATTTCCGTAATATAGTACGTAAATATTTTAATTCCTTATTAGAAGTAATAATCCACAGGTTTCCATGGAATTGTGAAGAAGCTAATTTTAATGAGAAGCAACTTCACCAAAAAGAAGTAAATCGCTGATAGGAAATTGCCTTGAAAAGAGAAAGAAGACCACGACTCTTAGAAAAAAAGTTCTGTAAGTACCCAATTTATTCATAAAACAATACAGTTTGAATATTTATGATTTTTCAGTCATACATTTTTACCATCATTCCCAAAACGTTGTGCATTTGGTTGACATGTATTTGCAAGATTAGGATCTATAATTATAACTCTGGAAATCACACAAGCATTTGATTTGCTTATTAATACTTCCGTCTGTCAAGCAAACAACAAACTGATTATTTTGCCTTGTGGTATACATCACCATCCCTCTGACCAAAAATAAGTTCCACTTTGTGTCTTTTTAATGTTGCAAAATGCTTGCCCATTTCTCTGAGAGAAGATTATACAGGTGAAACATTTAGTTTCCTTCAAAACAAGTCAACCCGTTTTCAAACAAAACACCTCTTCCCTAAACATTGATTTTAGATATTCTGCTTGCAGGGTTTGCTCTCAGGAGTGATTTTAAAAAGGAAAAAGAAGCTCCACGCTAAAGTCAGTAGAATGCGTATCTGGGGAGTCACACTGCGTGGCCATCTGCCACGGACGAGATCGTATTGTTGTGGTTCCACCGAAGGCTCTTCGAGGTCACTCCTAGGGACTGACACAACAGCGGAGCCGTCCATGCAGCGGTGCGCGACGCCTCCTTCGAGAGACAGCAGCAAGCCGGGAGGGGCACTCGCTGGTCTTGTCTAAGGAAGAGGTGTGACTACAAAGCAGTGAGACTGGTTGAGGTTTGTAGCTTCTGGAATCAGTCTCACTACTTTCTACTCTCACCTCTGAGACGGCCAGGACCTTCTCGCTACTGGCAGGAAGAGTGTGATCTCAAGCAGACTGGGAGCTGCCCCGTTCAGATGGTCTCTCTTACACACCCTAAAGTCTAGAACCCCGTTCCTCCCATTATACAGTCCAGGGACTGCGACAGCATCGCCCGCGATCTTGTTAGAGGTGCAGAGTCTCAGGCCCCATGCAGATTTACTGCACTCAAATCCTGCTTTTTACAAGAACTCGAGATGACTTACGTGCACGGTCAAGTGAGAGAGGCGCTGGGTTAAATGTCCCAGACCCACTTCACGAAGACTGCCTTTGGGCGGATAATGTTCTTCAGTAGAGAGACCATTCTCAGCAGGGAGGAATTATAGATAACAACCGCAAAAACAGTGTAAGGGTTCTTTTTTATTACTTTAAACATGCAAAATACAGTCCATGCATCTGCCATTTTGAAAAGTCTCTCGTCCTGTAGCAGATAAAACCAAGTATGTTTTGGCTACCCACGTTCATTAAATGTTTCAAAATGCTTTACAGTGTAAAGATAATAAGAAATTTAGCAAAATTTCAACAAACCTGTATAAAAAACGGATACATATACCATTTTATTTCAAGGCGACATGCTGTAAGGAGTAAGTCATTATTTGTATTCCTTTGTAAAAAGTCCTTAACAACAACAAGGGCTTAATTAGAACCAGGCCTTGGGGCTACACATGCAAAAAAAACTGTCAGTTAAAAATCACCAAAACGTGCTATTTTTAAATGTGTATTATTTTTTAAATACAGGAGTAGAAGTATTAAATATTAGCAGGAATAATATTTCAGAACTCTGTAAAAGTGTGTGGAATTCATGGTGCTAGTGTCCTGGAAGACTCGTAGACTTCCGACGAACATTTTGGTTTGATGCCTTTGCCATTGTAATAGTCCACAACTTGGTTCGGGACTTCCGCCAACACACTCTTTGCAAGAGCAGCTGGAGATGCCTGCAGAGAAGAAATTACCATGACTTTGGCTCTTAGTCAAAAGACGCTGTTTCACACCCAGGCTCAGGGATTTGAGTAGCTCATCTGAGAAGATCTGAGAAGCTAGTTTCATTCATTCTCATTTATTCTTTTGTTCATTCATTCATTCGTTATTGGTCTACTTCTAACAAGAGTTGTCCGATTATTTGGAAAATAGGACCTTAATTTCCTCATTCTTTTTTTTTTTTTCATTCCTGACTGAAAATACACAACTATTCACATTTGAAGATGTGGGAAATTTGGATGGCAGAGTAAACTGTCCTGCAATTTTGCTTCTGCTTTGCATTCAAGTCTAGGCATCTGTTCAGTCTAGGAACCATGCTAGGACTCACGGGTCTGTGGTTTTCTCCATCAGGAAAGCCGTGTCATGTGAGGGAGCCTCATGTGGCTAAAATTAACCCGACTGTGAGACAGAAAATGATACATGCTACAGACCAGCATCACATTACACGAGAGCTTATTAGCAGTGTAGACTCTTAGACTCAACCCAGAACTCTTGAATCAGAATCCTCATTTTAACTTGCTATGTCTTGGTGACTCGATGCGATGTTGAAATTTGAGAAACACTGTGATAGAAAGTCACAAACACTCTGAGCAGAACATAGGAAACAAATTACTAAGTGCTGACCCTCACATTACTAAGTCATGAGAAAAAAAGAAAGTGCCAGTAGCCACCAGCCTGCAAGTTCTAGCACCACAAAAACAGTGGCATTTTGAACTGGATAATTCTAGTGTCTACCCTACTGGAAAGACAGGTCCTAAGTGGTCTCCCACCCCTTGCATATCTGTGCTGGGGACATTAGCTGGTTTGGGAAAAGGCGAAAATATATGCAATCAGTTGATAATAATGGTAATAAAAGCCGTATCTATTAACCCACTACATGGAGCAGGCACTGTGCTAACCTTTAAATGGACTCCACCTTTACTCTTCCAATATGTTTGCCTCATTTGAAAGATGAAGTCTGTGGTGCAGAGAAGTTAAATAACTTCCCAGAGTCACAGAGCTTGGAGCTGGGCCCTGTCCACTTTTAAGCTCTGTATTATCATGCAGAGCAGAAAGAGACAGGCGACTCATGGGTTACTGTGAAATGATATGAGCGCCTCACCTTTTTTTATTTATGGCTTACTGGATTTTGAGTAGATTGGTTTGGATAATGAAATGGTTTTCAAAATCTAACTTGAAATCTATGGAGATAAGGTGGATGAATATGCTCCTACCTCTCTGCCTTAGTCGTCCCCTGAGCTGGTGGAGAATCTGCACCATACAGAGACAGTGAGCAGCAGCTCACTTTCTTGCCCAGCGTGGGGCACTTCCCTTGTCACTGAGGGCCCTTTACCTTCTGGCTCACTTGGTCTCTGTCCTTCCTCAAATGCCCAGCCTAAGCTGGAGGCGTTCTGTGTGGCTCGTTCTCTCTGCTTTAAGTCCTGCAGGACCATTTTGGTCCTTCTCAACCATTCACAGGTTGCTTGGCAGTGGTTTTCCAGCTCAGCTGCTATCTCTATCCTATTCATGGGCTTATTTCTCCAGAACATTCCTCAAGGCTTAGATTCATGACTTTGCACTCATATCGTGGGCCCAGTACGTGCTTTGCACAGCAGGCAGTCCATGAGTGTTTGGGAGAGTGGAAGAAGCTTGGGCTAAAGGCGAGAACCTTTCACGACTCGATGGCATTGTCCTTGTACATGTACGTGTAGACGTGTACATGTTGGGGGCAGAGAGAGGATGTTCCGGGGAAGTTCATGAATCTCCTAGGGCGCGAGCTCTTCAGACCTGCTTCACTGAGGCAAAGCGATGATGGTGGCCAGTAGAGAGGTATGTTTTTTGTCTGGCTGACAAAATGCAGCAGAACATGAAAACCTGGAAGAACACCCTTTGCTGTACCCCGGGCACCTTGGGAAGTAAGCAGCCACACTGAACATCCCTACGTCTGATTTGGCCTGGTCTAGCACATCCTGCCTTGGACGGACTCCACTCCTGCAGTCCATGTGCAGACAACTTGGTGAGCCTCTTTCATTTAGTGAATCTTTCACGTGGAAAACTCCCCGGGAAAGTGGAAGTGGGGCTTCAGCAGCACAGGCAGCCTCGCACACAGGTGCTGCCTGCAGAGCTTCTGGAGGAGACTGGCGACCGCAGCTGTCTCTTGAAAACTCTCTGCAGCCAGGGACTGATTTTATTTTTTTCTCCTTTAATGATTTTAATTACACTGCAGTCCTCCTTTAAAGGAGACTAGTAATTTTGTGGCAGTACAGATATGAATACATCTCATCATTCAAGGAACACTGGAGGGTGTGGTTACTTCCTTGTGAAGTCCGGGTGGGTCATGAAGTCTAGGGTTCAGCTGAGGCTGCCGGGCTGGTGATTTATCTGCATGCTCACTAGAAAGCCTGTCCTAAGATGATGGCAGAACAAACAGCCATTTCTAAAGAGCGCCTGCTACAGGCTCTAGTGTACTAGTGTGGCTGGGTGCGCGTCGTGAGTCCAAACTGGAATCCGAAGTTCCTGGCCATATGTGATAAGCAAGCTGTGAAGAATGCTGGGGATGTATTCGAACGAGAGTTTTGACGGAAAGAGGAAGGCTTTTCCGAATAAGTTTGGGGCAGGAAAGCTTGGGGTGGATGGCATAGTACATGCATGCGCCTTTGTCTCCCTGACCAAAATAGCTTCATTGAGCACTGGGGAGGAAGAAGCCACTATAGCAGCTAATAAAGACGCTTCCAGCAGGGACTTGTGGGACGAAGGGACATAGACTTCCCTGCATGAACGATCTGGGTGACAAAGGGGCCATGGGATGTTGGTAAAGAAGGAGACTCTTCTTTCCCAAGGAGACCACAGAGCAGGTGGCAAAGCTGTAGTGGGCAGAGGGGTTGGGGGCATACGCTGCTCTTGGGTAGCTTTCATGGGTGGCACAAGACAGAGGAGCAGGGAGGACTCTCTGCAAACACCATCAACCCTGCGGGCTCTCAGACAACTGGGAGAAGCTTGGAAGAGGCTTGGAAGGAGCCTTTTAGGACCTGGGGAAGTTGTTCTCTGGCTGATCCTAGCTCCACACGTTTAGGGGTTTGGGGACATTTCAAATATGAAAATGGGGCTTTCCCCAGATTTACTATGTAAAATTTGGAAATATGGAAAAATCGTTACTGATCATCTTTTCAATAACATACCTCAGTACTGTCTAATGGGCCTGCTAGGGTCACTGAAGAATGTAACAGTGCAGTAGTCTTTATTATTGCTAAGGGCCCAAGACTGAAAAGTTAGATGTTAGTTTGTAGAAGACTTAGAGCATGGAAATGATTTCTGTTTAGTAGAGAAGTACTTCAGAGATTATGGTTTGTTTAAAACTCTCTTGGTCATTTTGGTAATTGACCAGTCTACTTCAGCAAACTTATTCCACCATTTCCCCTCACTGACCATATTAAACTGCTTTACGTAGTCCTTTGAACTAGCTTTGTCACCTTGCTCATGAATGAGTCAATGTCTTTAATGCTACTTACGACTTGGAGGATTTAGGTTCCTATCATTTTGAAAACGTATTTTACCAAGACCAAAAACAAACACACGAAAACATCCGTGTGACAAGCAGGACCCAGGCTGAATGTCAGCTTAGCCCTGACACTTTGGCTAGGCACGGTGGGCGGGCAACAAGCTGCCAGCTGTGCATGGCAGGCCTGATGGCACTACAGACCCTTACTGTATGGCTGGGTCAGGCATCAGTAAACTTTTGCTACCACAGTCAGCACAGCTTCTATCTATAATCCAGTTTACACTTTTTCTCCAGAGAGTCATGCTGTACCTATCCTTGCTTTGGAGATCTAGTGTCCCTTGAAGGACGGCAGGACACTACAAACACGGGGACACGTGGGGGAGGTGAGCATGCTCGGTTCTCTTCCCCCTGGAAAAGCCCTGAGACATAAGTGCGTACGTGTTTGAAGTTCCTGAAGGGCACAAACTGGACGATGTCTCGAAGGACAGGCTCTCCCTTGGGCGATCTCAGTATCCCGTCGTCACCGTCCAGCATCTGCATGTCACTGAAGTCAGCATTCCCCACGCCCACAATGATGACGGACATGGGGAGGTGGGAGGCATGGACGATGGCCTCCCGGGTATCAGCCATGTCTGTGATGACTCCGTCCGTCAGGATCAGCAGGATGAAGTATTGCTGTTGTCGGATGCCGGGGACGGCGGGGGTGGGGAGTGGGGGAGACAAGGGCAATATAACACCATTAGGTGCCTGGTGGATTCGTTTCAGGGTGACCATACAGTACTGGTGACAAACACTCTTTGCGTACCTTTACCAGGCAGCCCTAAAGGCTCACGGTTACGGTGCCTGGAATGTAAGGGAGGCTTGGTGGTTATAATAATCACCCTACTGGCAGTTACAAAGCACAGTGTAGCAGAAAGAGCAGGAGACAGGACTCAGGAGAAAATCCCTTACTGCAGCTGGGTCTCAGCTTCTTCATTTCTCAAATGAGGGTAGGACAAGATCATTGTATGATTCTTTTCAGCTTGAAGATCTTTAAGACTCAAAAGTTATGCTGTCCTTCACAAGGCCACCAGCCTTGAGAAACTGTTGAGTCTGTGTGGCTGGAGCAATGGAGGAATTTAATTTTTAACTTTAATGAATTTAAATTTAACTTTAAAAGATGGATATCCAAGATTAAAACACTCTGGGCAGGATCCTGCTAGCATGTGTGAGGTCCTGAGTTCAATCCCCAGCACTGGAAAAAGAAAAAACCTAAGCTGCCATATTTCAAAGGAGAAAGGCTGAACAGATGAGTCATATTCTGAATAAATCTTGTTTTGAGAATCATATACTTCAACGATTGCGAATATGTAAAATGACGGAGTAGCTTGTGCTCCAGTAAAACTTAAGGGACACTGAAATTTGAATGCCACATAATTTTCATATGTCAAAAGATATTTTTATTTTTTTTCAACCATTAAAAATACAAAGACATTTCTGGGGCCAAACAACCTCACTAGAAGAAAGACAGCCTCTTTAATAAATGGTGCTGGAAAAACTGGCTCTCCACACGCCGAAGGTTAAAACTAGACCCATATCTCTCACCATGCACTAAGCTACAACCAAAGTGGATCAAAGATCTAAATATTAAAACAGAAACACTAAATCTATTGGAAGATAGAATAGGTAGAACTCTTGAAGACATAGGTGTAGGCAAGGACTTTATGAACAAATCCCCAGTTGCCCAGGAAATATCACAAAGAATCAACAACTGGGACCTGATCTTGTTAAAAAGCTTTTGCACAGCAAAAGAAACTACCAACAAAGTGAAGAGACAACCCACAGAGTGGGAAAAATTTCTGCCAGCTATTCCTCTGGCAAAGGACTAACATCTTGAATATATAAAGAACTCAAAAAAATCAGACCCCCCAAATTTAAAGACCCAATCCAAAAGTGGGCAACTGAAATGAATAGACA